>JAQFVV010007361.1:0-100683 GCA_028023455.1 Epiperipatus broadwayi | reverse complement strand
CCAGCTTCAATAGTAAATTTTATTTTTTCAACTCTACCATTAATATAACTCAAAAAATTATCTGCATTTCTTTTATTACCATTGAAAACCATAAAATAGTCATCAACATATCTAACATAAAAAATTGTTTTATTCCTATTATAATTAAAAAATTGTTCTTCAAACTTATACATATATATTCCTGCCAAAAAACCACTCAGACTATTACCCCTACTTAAACCCTTTTTTTGCTTATAAAATTCATCCCCATATTTAAAAATTAATATGTCCATATTTTTAAATATACTATTATAAGAATTTTAATTAATTATTTAAAACACCTTTATTGTTTTTCTTATGTTTTATAATTTTTTAAAATTAATTAAAAAAACTGAAATTAGAGTGCCTAAAAAAGATGATTTTATTATATATCTCAGGACATATTCTTTCAAAACATTTATTGATGTGGAATGCTATGCATAGATAGAAGGATAGTTTTTTCCCATAAAATGTATGAAACATTGTTATTTAGTAATTACATTTATGTAAACTAATGCAGTTTATTACTACAAGCCATGAACATGAGGTGCTTTCTCAGCCATGGGATATATAATTCAAACCTTTACAAATAATAAACTGATCTAAAAATTTGCTCTTTTTCTGCTCTTTCAATGAATGTCTGTTTATTGAATAAGAAATTTTAAGTATGAGTGCCACCTATTCTGTTAAAACATTTGTTGATGTGGGGTACTATCTAATCATAGGGCATGGGTGGAAGGGTAGATTTCTTCTATCTAAATTACATATTCATCTAAATACTGTTTTATTTAATAATTATATATATTGTAATGGATAACTAATTCCATACATAACTTTTCTAGATGGGTGAGAAAGGTAATGCGGTATGCAAAAGATTTGGATAAAGAATTTATATCAGTATATTTGTACAAAAGATGGGATGATTGTGTTAGGAGGATTGTTGAGTGTTATAGTGGTAAGGAATGGAATAAAAGAATAGATTTATTAATAAAGAATAGGGAGTTAGAGAGATGAAGAAATAGTATGAAGAGTAAAAAGAGATTAAATATATATAGAAATAAACAGAATATTAGGTGTGAGTTAATATATGATAATAGTAAGGAAAGTAGTTTATTGTTTAAGGCTCGAATGGGATCTTTAGCTACAAAAGAATATACATGTAAATGGAAAAATATGGGTGATTTATTTTGTAAATTATGTAAGGAAGGAATTGAAAATATTAGGCATTTGTTAATTGAATGTAAATGTTTGAAAACAGAAAGGGTACATATAATGAAGTTGTGGAAAAATAAATATGAAAAGAGTGATTATACAGAAAGTGAATTATTGGTTTTTATGCTGGGTTTGGGAAAAGATAAGGGGGATTTAGATATAAAGGTTATAGAGTTGACAAAAATTATGTTGTGGAAATGGGATAGAGCAGATTATGGGTAAATTTAGAGTGGGGAATGTAAAAGAAAGTGGCTAACAGGTTTATCTGGGCATAATTGCTGAGATATTCTTGACTTCGTGTAAGGAGAAGCCATAATACATCACATCACATCACATCACTCTTCCCTATACTAAATTGGAATTTACTATTTTAACTAATATATAAAAACACCAAAGAAAGAAGTTAAGTTTACTAGCAAAGTCACAATTACACAAAAATATTGGTAAGCTATAAATTATAAAACGAAATTCTTTCACTGAATAATAAATTTTGGAGTTAAAGACAAATTTATCCAGCATGAGTTACATTTCAACACCTATATTAATTTGGCATAGCAATATTTTATATTTTATAATTCAAGTAATAGTCATTAATAAAATAAAGAAAATAATTTATTTAAAAAATAAAATTTCAAGGTGCATTTGATACAAGTTAAAGCTCGTCTTAAAAGTATTTACATATACTTCCTGTGCGCTTAATAAATAATTACAACTTTACAATAGTTTATATATTTCTAGTATAAAGATTGTAATATTAACTCGTAAATTGTAAGATTTCATGAATGTTAATTTGTAAAGGAAATCGTGGATTTAAACAGTGGAGAGAATAACAGCTTTATGCTCCCAAATCACGATGCTTCAGATTAGCCTACATAAGTGGAAAGTTAGGCTAAATAGAAGATGGCCGCTCTTATCTTTATAAAAGTCACTATCTTGTGTCATGGTTTGAGAGATCCCTCTATTGACAAAATAAAGATATTGCTTGACTATTATAAATTTCAAGGCACATTTGATATGAGTTAAAGCCTGTCTTAAAAGTATTTAGATATACTTCCTGTGCACTTTAATAAATAATTACAACTTTATAATAATGTTGTTGTAAAAGCTACTAACATTAATATTTATATGTCAAAATCAACAAATGTATGCACGATTAAGAATCTAAGATATTGCCAAACCAAACCAAGCTATCTTTGGTATTTACAATTAGTAATACAGGAATCTATACACTGAGGGTGGTGAGACTAAGCAATGGGTGAAATACTTTTTAAATATAAAATAAACCCACAATTGTAATATTTTAAATAATGGCATAAAAAGAGAAATTATTTTTAAAACCATATATAAAATATTTAAATACTAATTCATCAATATCGCCATATTTATTAAGAGATGACCTTACCCATGCTCACAAAATAATTTATTACAAAAATCAAGCCATAGGAAATTTATAACTGGAACTAACCACCAATATCAAACTAAACACATCCAAAAACAATATCTAAACTGTCAATACATGCAGCATTGGCCAAATCCCATATACAAAATAAATATTGATTAACATTTAATCAATCATAAACTTAAAATTATAAATATTACCATTAATTAGCACAGATGATATATTACATAGTCTGTGCTGAAATATGACCTCTTAAAATAAGAACAAATAATTTATCACATCAGTATTATTTTTAAACATTATAGCAAAATGTTTACTTGAATATAGATTTTATAAATACACATATTGACCTGTACAATATTTAAAAACTGACAATTTATAAATAATAAATATCAGCATAAAAATATTTATATAAAAAGCAATTTATTATAGATTAAAAAATATTTAATAAAGATTTGTAAATTGTTTTGTCATTTTAACTTATTTACCAGTAAAAAAATTTAATGTCCTTTTGCAAATTTAAAGATATAACAGTCAATTGTTTTCTCCATTATGACACTCCATTTTAACTACAGATAGAAGACAAACAGGCCCGAATAAAGTTATAGAAATTTATGATTTTTGTAGCAGTTGATGGTTATAAAGTACTCCTGTTTAATGTAGATAAAAATATGAAGAAATAGATTATCCATTTCAATCTTAGTTTCCAAGTTTCTTGGGAATAAAACTATTTGGTTACAAATTCATCCTGGAAGTTTAAAGTTCAGTGTTTTCTTGTTAATTAAAAGCTTGACAATCCTGCTCATGCGATCAGTTTTTTAATAAAAAATCTAATTGCCAATAGAACAGAAAATAATTATATAGGTATTTAATATATAGGGTATATGAACACAGACATTCACATGACCCACCACTCTCCACTCTATCTCATAACATTGAAATGCTTGAACATATCAGTTGGTCCAGATTATCATCATCAGATTTTCAATTGGATGGACAGTTGAAGAGTTGGAGTGTGGAATGAATTGAAGCCTGTCCATTAAAGTATGAAGATTGGCTATCTTAATATATATCTGGGCACTTATTGCATAAATGTGTAGAGATGATAATCTGGGCCAACTGATGATTGCTGGTTTAGCATGAAATACATATGTTGGTGATTATTTATCTTTTCAACATATATGTATTCAGGTGGTAAAGTGTTATGAAATGGAGTGGAGAGTGATGGGTCATGTGAAAGACTGTGCTCATATACCCTATATATTATATATATTCATACAGGTATATAATAAGCCTGTATTTCAGTTGCTACATAGTTTATTTAAAAATATTTAAATAAATGATTATCAGTTCTTTACAATTAATATTTTTTGAACTCAACAATTGATTTTCTTTTAAATTATAGTTTAATAAAATCACATTTTTATTTATAAAAAGAATGCATAATGCTTTTAAATAACAATAATGTAATATTTTAAACATATTAATGACATCACATTTAAATTAATAAAATTTCATTTCTAAACATTTTTGTAATTTACATACCAATGAAATATATTCTTAAGGAATATATCATTTCAATATATATATATGGTATTCATTAAAATCTGTCAACATTTAGACAATTCCAATATCAATAACAATGAACAATCTCAACCTGTTGTCAAGGCAACTTTCTTTTAACAATAAAGATATTATATATGGAAAAAAGAGTTGAAGTTGAGTTATTCTATATCTTTACATTTAAACTCATCTGAATAGTAAAAAGATTATTTGAACATATATGTGCAGTAAGAGATAGTGGACCAACTTTCTGTGTTACTGGATAATTGTAATATTAGATTTTGTATTGTGACATGCATGGTTACCCTCCTGCCCCTCCTTAAAAAGGATATCTCTATATGGTGTCTTATAAATCCAGCATTTGGCATTCTATAATATCTGAAATCAATCATCATAAATCCACACAATATTAATATCATTTACATTCTTTATTACTTTTACAATGCTTCATATAATTATAATCCGCTATTGATGGTTTTGATTGTCCCAGCAATCTTCTTCAGAACCATAACAAACACAATAAAAATACATGAATACAAATATAGGTAAACATATAATTTTACCTTATTTATATATAATATATTGTATCTTATAATCATTATTTATATACCAACATGTATCTTTAACCGAGCAGGGCAAATTCCTAATGTCCACTCCATACGTTCTTGTCGTTGCAGCTGTTATTACTATGTGATTATTCATATAGTATACGAACATGGATGGGCTGCTCACCAACACACATTAGCCAGCATGGTGAGTTTATTGGCTTTTTACCTCTGAGTTTAAGATCAAGAAACACCATGGTCTTTCTTCTCAGTGCCTGGAAAGGCAGAATGAATGTTTGTGTAAATGATAAATATTTTTCCAATACATATATACAATTATGACAAACAAAAATAAAGCATGGCCCTTATTCCCAGGAGGCTGTAAAGTCACCAACCAAGGCAGCGGTTGGTGGCCAAAGGCGGAGGGTGTTAAGAATCCCCTGATTGTGGACCCAGGTTGCCATTTGATGATGACTTTTTATTTAGGTACTTACAACTGCAGATCACTTTCAAGTGAAGGAAGATTGCAAGAATTAGAAGAAGAACTGTCTTATATTAAATGGGACATTATTGGACTTTGTGAAGTTAGAAGAAAAGGTGAAGAAACAATTGATTTAAAAAGTGGACATATACTCTATTATAAAGGCACACATATTGGAAATACAAGTGGAGTAGGATTCATTATAAATAAAAAGTGGAAGAACAATATTGTGGTAATTGATGGTGTATCGGACAGAGTGGCAAGATTAGTTATACAACTTAATAGCAGATACCAAATGCAGATAATTCAGGTTTATGCCCCCACAAGTTCTCATAGTGATGAAGTAGTAGAAGATTTTTATATGGATGTACAAAAGGCTTTTGATCAGAGTAAACAACATTTTAAAATTGTTATTGGAGACTTTAATGCTAGAATTGGTAAACAATTGAAAGGTGAAATTGCTGTAGGTAATTTTGGTTATGGTAATAGAATTAAGAGAGGAGATAGACTTGTGGAGTTTGCAGAAAAAGAAAAACTTTATATTATGAATTCATTTTTTGAGAAAAATGTTAAAAGGAAATGGACATGGAAACATCCAAATGAAGGTACAGCAGAATTGGATTATATTTTGACTAACAGAAAATACATATTTCAAGATTGTAATGTTCTTAATAAATTTAACACAGGAAGTGATCACCGATTAGTAAGGTGTAAGTTACGTGTTAATGTAAAACTAGAGAGACAAAAATTATTAAGAAAAACAATATTTACAGTTGATATTCCTAATCTTCAGAAACATTCTAATGAATTTAAATTAGAACTTACAAATAGGTTTCAAGTGTTAGGAGATTTTAAACATGATTCAGATTTGAATGAAATTAATATGAAAATAACTGATACACTTTTAAAAACTGCAACAAAGATAGCTGGTAGAAGAAAGCAGCAGTTGACCAAAAAAATTTCTACTGAGACTAGAGAATTTATGAAGAAAAGAAGGAATATGAAGATATACAAAAATGATGTATTAAAAAGAATTGAATATCTCGAATTTTGTAAAATGGTACGGAAAAGAGTTGAAAATGATATAAGAAAGTATAACTGTGAAATAGCAAGGAAAGCTGTAGAAGAAAATAAAAGTCTCAAGAATGTTAAACAACATTTTGGTATTGGTAGGAAATTTATATCTGCAATAAGAAAAAAAGATGGAATTATTACTAAAAAGGGAGATGACATCATAAAATTGGTAGAAGATTTTTATCAATAATTATATAGCAATAAAGAACAAGTACCTCCTATATCTAATACATCTTCCGAATTGCCCAGAATTTTAAATGAAGAAGTGAGACATGCCATTAAATGTATGAAGAAAGGAAAGGCTCCAGGAAATGATGGAATTATAATTGATATATTAAAAGAAGCAGGTGAAGCAATAGAAACAATTTTAGCGAAGTTATATACCAAATGTCTAAATGATAAAGATGTCCCGGAAGATTGGAAGAATGCAGTAATAATATTAATATTTAAAAAAGGTGATAAAGAAGATATTAGAAATTACAGACCTATCAGCTTTTTATCAGTTTTATATAAAATTTTTACCAAGATAATTACAACTCGTCTACAGAGAACTTTGGATTTCCACCAACCAAGAGAACAAGCTGGATTTAAAAGTGGTTTTAGTACAATAAATCATATCCAGGTATTGAGAGAAGTCATAGAGAGGACAAACGAATATGAGTTGTCATTATGTTTTGGATTTGTAGATTATGAAAAGGCATTCGATTCTATACACATTTCTTCAGTGATTAAAGCATTGGATCATCAAGGTATAGATCCAGGATATTGTCATATTTTAAAGAATATTTATAAAAATGCAACAGCAACAATTAGATTACATAATGATACTGAAAAAATCAACATTGAGAAAGGTGTAAGACAAGGTGACTCCATATCTCCAAAACTTTTTACAGCAGTGCTGCAAGAAGTATTTTGTGGATTAAAATGGGAAACTAAAGGAGTGAAAGTAAATGGAGATTATTTAAGTCATTTAGATTTTGCAGATGATGTAGTTGTTTTTGCAAATAATGCTTCAGAGCTGCAGGGAATGTTGCAGGAGTTATCAGATGAAAGTAGGAAAGTAGGACTAAAGATAAATGTTAAAAAGACTTAAGTAATGTTTAATCGGTTTGCTCAAAATATGAAAATAAAGATTGATTATGAAGAATTAGAAGAAGTTAACAATTACAAATACCTTGGTCAGATTATTAATACAGATGGAAACATAATTGAGGAAATTAATCATAGAATTAAACTTGGTTGGAGTGCATTTGGTAGAAATAACTTGATACTAAAAGAAAATATGCCTATGAGTTTGAAAAGGATGGTTTTTAACAAATGTGTTTTACCAGTTCTTACTTATGGATCTGAGACTTGGACACTTAATAGAAGAGCAATACAGAAACTTCAAACCACTCAAAGGAGTATGGAGAGATGTATGTTGGGAGTAACAAGAAGAGATCGAAAACGCAATGTATGGGTAAGACAACAAACAGGTGTTACTGACCTTATTGAAAAAATTAAATGATTGAAATGGAGTTGGGCTGGACATATTGCTAGAAGAGATGATAATAGATGGACAATTGAAATTTTAAACTGGATTCCAAGAGATTGTAAAAGACCCAGAAAGAGACCACATGTGAGATGGATGGATGAAATAAGAAAATGTGCAGGTGTGTTGTGGAGAAGAGAAGCTAAAGATTGGAGAAGATGGATTAAACTTGGAGAGACCTTCATCCTGCAGTGGATTGATAATGGTTGATGATGATGATGACTTTCTATAATCATATATATATATATTAGTTTTATTTCATTTATTTTTTATTATTTTATTCTTATTAATTTTTTAAATATTTAACTGTAACATTATATATTCATATTTTTCATTATTACTATTATTCGTTATATTATCATTCAATATGTATAATTTTCTTTAACCTATAATATTTTTTAGGTTAAAAATAATATTAGAGGTTAAAGAAAATTATGTATATATATATATTGAATGTTAATATAATGAATAATAATAATAATAATAATAATAATAATAATAATAATAATAATAATAATAATAATAATAATAATAATAATAATAATAATAATAATAATAATAATAATAATAATAATAATAATAATAATAATAATAATAATAATAATAATAATAATAATAATAATAATAATAATAAAAAATAATAATATCACATTATTACTATTTTTATGCTAGCACATTACTGTTATTAAAACAGGCAAAACTCCATATAGTAGTGCCACTCAGTGCCAACCAGAGTAATCAATGGATGCCAGAAAGCTTGTGCATAAAATCTTTATCTGGAGGGTTGCATTGAATCCTAAGATCTAAATGCAGTGCTCTCAGATCCAAAGCTCCTCACTGACAAAGGCCACAAGCCAGAAATTAGTCGGGGGATATTGGATGAGTAGGCACTAGATAGGAATTGTATGCGCAAGCCTTCTGGCATCCATTGATTACTCTGTTTGGCACTGAGTGGCACTACTGTATGGAGTTTTGCCTGGTTTTTTAATAATAATAACAACAACAACAATAATAATAATAATAAAAATATAAAAATATGAATATATAATGTTAGAGTTAAATATTTAAAAAATTAAAAAGAATAAAATAATAAAAATAAATGAAATAAAATGTATATATATGATTATAGGAAGTATTGATTAATAAATATAAAATATAAAAAAGGTTAAAATGTATATTATATATAAAAGGTTAATAACTACATTGGTATATAAAGATATATGTGAGTATATAAATAGTGATTATAAGATAAAATATATGTGTATATATAAAATGGAAAACTATTTGTTCTTGTATATTTGTATTCAAGCATTTGTATTGTGTTTCTTATAGTTCTGAAGAAGATTGCTGGGGCAATTGAAATCATCAATAGTGGATTGCAATTATACGAAGCATTGTAAAAGTAATAAAGAATGTAAATGACTTTAATACTATATGGATTTGGTAATGCAATAAGAAAGATAAAGTTATAATACTTCATCATAAATCTACATGAGAATTACAATTGCCATCTAGAACAAATCTTGTTTACAACTTATATATCCTGAAGTTATTTCTATTGCCTCATTTAATTTAAAACACATGGTTATAAATAATGGGAAATAATTATGAATGGCTCTTCATGTGCATTTTGACCAGAAATAGTTTATCAGTTAGTAATGGCTATCACATTCCTAGAAAGCAATCATATTACAGAATATATACTAGTTATGTGATATGTAATAATATTATAATTTGATGTTTGTATTTTTTTTCTCATATGTCATAGCATCAGCCGGGAAGCGAACCCACTAACCCGGGATAACTGCTGGTAAAGCAGCTGTCGCTGACCTCTCGACCATCAATGCTTGACTATTATAATTCGATGTTTGTATTTCTTCAAAGCAATATACTTAATTATATAATTGAATATTTATAAATACAATAATCAGAAATATTTTTAAAAATTTTATCCACTTAGTAGCATTTTTGATTATCCTCGTAGTCTTTGTCAACTAATACTTTGAAAAGCTAACCTTCCCACAATTCCATGAACTTAACGTGTAAGTAATTTTTAACTATATATTAGTTCAAGCAACCAACATTCAGTAAATACTAAAATGATGTTTGTCATTTTGATATTTGAATTTGTTATGAATTCCTAAACAATAAGCTCTTTAAAATATCAACAAAGATGTGAATATTGAGAAAGATAAAAATATATAAAGACTTATGCTTATTCTTCCAATATTTACATATTTAGGTTTGAATAAAAATGGTTATGAAAATATAAGATTGGGCGCACGAATGGTGTGGGATGTCCAGTAAATCTAATAAGGATGTAAAAAAGTTAAGTTATCTTTAATTTTTATTAGCGTATAACTGTATATCTAGCGTTAAAGAAAATATAATAATAATTTTTAGTCAAGCGTTGATGGCCTAGCGGTTAGCATAGTTGTCTTCAAGCAGCTGGCCCGAGTTCGCTTCCCGGTCAATGCATTTGACATCTGAAAAAAAAAAATTTCTAATTAATAAAAATTGTTTAAAATCATTTGTGGAATTATTGAAAGATTATTGTTTGAAATACAGGGTTGAGAAATATTGACCTTTTTAAAAATAAGTTTATATGATTCACATAGATAAATATATAGTCCGGCAATCATAACTACTGACAGTGATTGGGGTAGTCAAACGTTATTAATTAGACGGATTTTGATTTGAGATATGAACTAGAAGCCATTTATACCCCCCCCCCCCAGTGTTTACAACCAATATGTTTAAAATAAAGCGTAGAGATAAAAATAATTTACATATATACTTTAAAATAATTTTCATTATAGGAGTTTGATAATTTTCTTTTTCGCCAAAACTTTCCAAACTAATTATTATTTATTTAAAAAATGTTGTAGAGATAAATGAAATGATTAATAGGTGGCGATTAAATTATTCAACTGAAAAAATTTCTCATCAGAAAATTTGAAACGGAAGTATTTATTGAATATTGCCTATATTTACTTAATGATTTAATTTCTGAATTACGCCTATACGTTTCCTACTGATATTATTTTTCCTTTTTTTAAAATTAAGTATTTTGACTTTGTTAGTGATTTTTTTACATGCCCGCGCACACACATATAATGTATTAAGATGCTGTTATTAATTCCAAGATTATTCTGGATTTCCACTCAATTAGTGACGTCAAATATTTATAAAAGCTTTGTAATATAGGATATATGAGCACAGACTTTCACACGACCCACCACTCTCCACTCTATCTAATAACACTGATACACTTAAACAATAAATAATCACCAATAAACGTATTTCATGCTAAACCAGCAATCATCAGTTGGTCCAGATTATCATCTCTACACATATATACTATAAGTGCTCAGATATATATTAAGATAGACAATCTTCATACTTTAATGGACAGGCTTCAATCTACTCCACACTCCAACTCTTCAACCGTCCATCCAATTGAAAATCTGATGATGGGATGCTCAAAGACCACCCTGAGGCCGAGATTCTTGTCACACCCATGTTGACCTAAAGTCAATCTGAAACCCACATGTACAGGACATAATCCATTTAATACATATGCAAGGATGGGCAGACATCTCTATAATATAATAACTGAAACACAGGCTTATTATATACCTGTGTCTATATATATATGTAATATAGGATATATGAGCACAGACTTTCATACGACCCACCACTCTCCACTCTATCTAATAACACTGATACACGTAAACACATGTTGTTATATAAAATTAGTTTAGAATAAAATATTTAAACAAATTTATTAAAATTTAAATAATATTTAAACTTAGCATTATGGTATGTAGCAAAAACTCATTGAGACTAAAACTGTATCATCATCATAATCTTTTCTACTATTATTAATTCACTATCATATGAAAGTCTAAATTTAGTTCATTTTCCATCCATACTTAACTTTTCTTCTCCACATCTGTCTAGCTAACTTACTTATTTCATCCATCCTTGTCTTTTTCTATAGCTTTTACAATTATTTAGAATCCAATTTAAGACTTCAATTGTTCATTCATTATCATCTTTCTTCAATATATCTGGTCCAGTTTCATTTCAGTCTCTTAATTTCTTCAATGGTGTCAGTAAAACCGGTTTGTTCTCTCATCCATGCATTTCATTTTTGATCTCTGTTATTCTCGTCACACACTTGTCTTTACTTTATTTAATGAGCTGAAGTCTCTGTATATATATATATAATCAAGAAATTTTATTGTGAGCTCAAAGAATTACGTTATAGCAGTAACAGAGTTATGTTGTTAAAGGAAACTATAAAAAAGGTTACATAACCCAATACCTATGGCATGGGGGTAAAAAATCAACTGTTCAATCACAAATTGTCCATTACTACAAGGCTCCATGTAGGATTGTAGATGTATGTTGGAGCTAGTTTTACATCTTTGTTTCTGATGGCCTGAAGTTTTGCCAGAAGTAATTTCTTACGGTCAAGCAAGGTGGAGCCATAAATGAGAGTGAATCTAGTTGACAAATAGGCAAACAGCAGAAAGGTTATGATTCTTATGGATGGAAGGATCCCACTAGATATGCTAGAAATCAGTCCAGTGAGGAGAGGCACTCTAGTTTTGTATATGGATGCAATAAAGTCTCTGTCCCATTGGAGTGAGGTACAATGGCTCAGAATATGTATAATTGTGTCATCATTCCATTTATATAAAGGGCAGCCCAGGTCCAAGCATGAGAACCCTCTATGATAGACCAGAAAATGATATGTAGGCAGAGCATTCAGGTTTATTTTAATCAAACTAAAAATTTCATTTCTAGATGCAACCGTTTAAACTTTTTAATGATTAAATGATTGGGAAGGGTTAGCAGTGATGGGATTGGGGGATTTTCTTCATTAATTAGGTGGTATGCATCCCAGTACTTAATTTTCTGTGAGTTCACCTGATTAGATAAAGGGATAAATTTTGCAATATTTAGCAATAAGAATAACAACCAACCCCTCATGGGAGGAAGAGGGGTGTCAGTTGGACAGTACTTGATGAAGTTTCCAAATCTCAGATCCAATAATAATACATATCTATCAAAAATCTTCCCTTCAATCGCAGAGGCAAATTTTTTAATTCAAAGTTAATTCCACCAAAAACACTCAATCCAAGTTTAATTCTACAATTAAATTTTATTCATTCATGTATCCATCTATTAATAAGCTTATCAAGGTATTCATAATTGTTAATTTATAATTTATAAGTATTAATCTTGTAATTATAAATTTATTTAAACACACATTCTCGCAGATCTAACCACTTCAGCTTCACCTATTTAAATAGAAAGTAGGTTGAAGTAAAGAAGGGTTCTCCTCTTTTCTTCCATAGCGTAAGCTTGTGGTTAAACACCTGTAGAGGTCCCTACTATCGCATTTTACACGCATATTCTCGAGGTTACAGCCTCAGTAAATATTAATCCCCTTTTTACGTGGACATTCTTGAGGTTACAGCCTTGGTAAATATTAATTATTAATCTTGTATTTTTTTCCATATTACTTTAGACTTTTTAGCATTATTCTTAATCCTACTTTTTCCTTTCTTCTGATAAGTTGATCCATACCTTTTTTTCTCACTTCATTCTAGCAAACTTTTTAATTTCATCCAATCATCTTGTATGTAATCTTTTTCTAGATCTTTTGCAATCTCTAGGAATTCAATTTAAGATTTCAGCAGACCATTTATTATCATCTCTTCTAGAACTATGTCCATACCTTCATCCTGCAGTGGATTGATAAATGACTAAAAATGATGTTGAAAATATAGAACTAAAGATAAATACTAAACAAAATCTAAAATCATGTTCAATAATTTTTCACTGACGATATATATATATGTTTATTGTTAAAAGGAGTTGCTTTGACAATAGTTTGAAATTGTTGATTGTTATTGGTATTGAATAAGTATTGACTGGTTTTTAATGATATATATATATATATTGATATAGAACAGTAAATATAAAATAATTGAATTTTTAGTTACTTGGGGGGTCATGAGAACTTTGAGAAGAACCAGAAATAAGAAGTGTTTCATGGATCATTAACTCTTGAGTCTCTACCATTGCACAAAATCTTATCAAACTTGTTACAACGTCCGAAGAGCCCTTGCCAGTAATATATTTTTTTATAGCTTTTTTGTTTTTTTTAAAAAATAATGTTTTGGCAGCTTATAATATTATTATTTCCTATATCATGTGGCATTAATAATATCCTTTGTTGAGATGATATTTTAAAGTCGCAAACCAACTTTCTAACAGGTCATTTAACATACATTGATAGCATTAGTTATTTAGCATTTTAAATGATAATAGATATAATTTAGAAAATTATTTATGACATTTCAAATGATGTCGCCTAATTGATTCATTGTGCTTTATGTTTCTAGAAGATGTCTTAACCATGATAATTTTGGGATCAGGATCCATAGAAGCTTGCCATTTTTCATTAATAATGAGAGCTGCATCACATGACAATAATTCCCATGCTTCCACGGAAATATCAGCAATGCTTTTAATAATCAATAGTTTAAAAAAATATTAAATTAAAATTTATACCTTTAAAATTCATAAATTTCATGCATAATTCCATCTATAAGAATATTATCACGGGTCATCTAACAACGCACCCAATGTGATCGCTGTTGCTTTCTCAATCTCAATTTAATTACTTTTTTTCATAATTGTATTATTCTATTATTCTTTGTTAAATACTGTTATTGATTTTGTAATGTCTACATTTAGAAAATTAAGTGTGTGTATATGTTGTAATCACATTTATTAACTGAAACACACAGATTTATTATATACCTGTGTTTATAGGGTATATGAGCACAGACTTTCACACGACCCACCATTCTCCACATTATCTCATAACACTGATACCCTTGAACACATATATGTGGAAAAGATAAATAATCACCAATATATGTATTTCATGCTAAACCAGAAATCATCAGTTGGTCCAGATTATCATCTCTACACATATATGCTATAAGTGCTCAGATATATTAAGATAGCCAGTCCTCATACTTTAATGGAGAGGCTTCACTTTATTCCACCCTCAAGCTCTTCAACTGTCCATCCAATTGAAAATCTGATGATGGAATGCTCAAAGGCCACCCTGAAGCCAAGATTCTAGTCACACCCATGTTGACCTAAGGTCAATCTGACACCTCGTACACAGGACATAATCCATTTAATACATATACAAGGGATGGGAAGACATCTCTACTATGTAATAACTGAAACACACATGCTTATTATATACCCGTGTTTATATATGTAATATGTAGGGTATATCAGCACAGATTTTTACACGACCCACCACAAATTTACTATTATCTGTGAGAGAGTTTAAAACCAAATGCATGAATATAGGGAGACTTCTGTATAATCATATTTTTTATTTTTGCAGTCATCATGTTCTGATCAGCTCAATTAATCTATGACGTTTTATATTCTAGTTAATACTAGCTGAATATGTAACGAGAATCTCAGCCTCAGGGTTTGAATGTTCATCAGATTTTCAATTGGATGGACGGTTGAAGAGTGGAGTGGATTGAAGCTTGTCCATTAAAGTATGAAGATTGTCTATCTTAATATATATCTGAGCACTTATTGCATATATGTGTACAGATAATAATCTGGACCAACTGATGATTGCTAGTTTAGCATGAAATACGTCTATTGGTGATTATCTTTTCAACATATATGTATTCAAGTGTATCTGTGTTATGAGATAGAGTGGAGACTGGTGGGTCATGTGAAAGTCTGTGCTCATATACCCTATATATTTTTTATGCAGTCAAAAGTTATATTCTTATTATTTATTAGAATTGATATTTCAATTAAAATGACACTACAGATGTATATATTAAAGAATATATTCTTCACCAGTTGACTTTTTAATTCATGTACAACAACTATACTCATATACATATATATTTACATATTAAATCCGAGTTTAAATTTAGTAATATTTATTGCTCCAAGTATGCTTTCAACACTTTCATGTCACATTCATGGTTAGTCTGCAGAGAACATTAATTTTTTTGCTGATTTGAATGCTATTTGATTCATTATGTATTCATTTTATGTAATGAATCGTGACTCTTATTTTGTTTGTGGTCATTTCTCTCTCTGCGCATAATTTTAACAGCATTCAGATAACAACTATGGCTCCTTTCATGATTATAAAAGACCGATGAATTAATGGCATTGGACCTTGCTTAGATTTTCTATACATTAGAGAATGCTGGATCATATTCTAGTTGCCCTCGTTTCAACATAGTATATGTAAGGATAGTCTTTTTGGCTGCAGGTTACCAATGGCCATAATTGTGATCCAAGTATTGTTACAATTATGTGCAAAGAGAGAAATGAAAGAGGTGGTGGTTCATTACGCAAAATGAATACAGAAATGAACTAAAAATGAAATAGTATTCAAATTAGCAAAAAAATTAATGTTCTCAGCAGACTAACCATGAATATAACATGAAAGCATTATAAGTTTACTTACTTGGTGCAATAAATTTTACTAATATTTCTTTTACATTAATAATTATAATGTCAGTGTTTCAAAATATATATATTTACATAATTATTTAATTGAAAATTTAAATACAGTAATCAGATATACTTTAAAATTTTTATCTACTTAGGAGGGCTTTCAACTATCCTCATAGTCTTTGTCAACTAACACTTTGAAAGGCTAACCTTCCCACAATTCTGTGAGCTTAATATTTGCTGCCTGCCTGTTTAAGTCATTGATCTTGTGTTTAGATTTGTAGACATCCTTACTGTTGCATTTTAGGCACATAGTCTTAAGGTTATAGCCTTAATATATATTACTTATGAAATGAGTATGCACTTTAAAAATCATTAATTACAACTTTAAGTCATGTTTGTGTTTGTATATTAGCATAACTTCTTTTATTTTTCTTTTGTTGTTATTTTTTTCAATTTGCAATCTTTTAACGTCATTATAATTGAAGTTAAAACCATAAATACATGAATTATTATGGTCATGAAAAACAGATGCTAGTAATGTTTCAGCAACTGTTTTTCGTGACCATAATAATTCATATATTTATGGTTTTAACTTCAATTACAATGACGTTAAAATATTGCAAAGTAAAAAAATAATAACAAAAGAAAAATAAAATAATCTATGCTTATACAAATACAAACATGACTTAATTAACAGGCAGGCAGCAAACATTAAGATCACAGAATTGTGGGAAGGTTAGCTTATGAAAGGGTTAGTTGACAAAGACTATGAGGATAGTCGAAAGTGCTACTAAGTGGATAAAATTTTTAAAATATATCTGATTACTGTATTTATAAATATTCAATTATATAATTATGTATATTGCTTTGAAGAAATTACAGATATTGAATTATAATATTATTACATATATTCACATGTATATAATGTATATACTTAATGGATACCCATCAATAATTTATTCTGTTGCTGTTTCTATACATATGTATTTCAGAGATTTCTCTATCATCAATAGGTCCATTCAGTGGACAATCTGGAGTACTCTACATGCTAGGTTTAACTGGGTTTAAACCTTATTTACCATAATTTTATAATTTGATATTATAAATATTACATGAATGGACCAGCCCTTCAAGCAGAGGGGAGAATACCATCGATAGCAGAGTTTCAACGATACCCATGATCAGACCGAGCTATGCAATGCATAACACGATCACATTTCCAGACTGTGGCCCACCATGACTGCTAGACTTAAACCCATACTATCCATTTGTTTTGAGGTAAACCTCAGGTGCCAACTAGCTATGAAAACTAATGTGCTGGGACAGTAGGCCTATAATCCAGCATTCAAAATATCCCATGACTAGCTAAATCAAAAGAATAATCTAACATATTATTGCTTCAATTAGTGGTAAAAGAATTGACTGACAAATTACATTTAAAGATAATTTATTTTAACTACACATTTATTATTCTAATATTTAAATACTTTTATAAGAACTTCATTAAATTAGACAATGATAATTACGTATACTGACTATGCACACACTCTGAATTCTTATAATAAAATAGAATATAACACAAGCATTAAATAATACATGGCATCTAATAAACACATGAAATCAATATAAAATATCATAAAGCATTCACATACATGACATTTCAAAACACGAACATCAATAGTTCTTTATGCATACTATAGAGTTTATTTATTAACTGACTCTGGGAGGCTTTAAGGATTGCAATGGCTACTTTAATATCAGAAATTGAAATAATAAAAGTTACTCATTACATATAGGATTTGAATGTTGACTTCTTGCTGGTTGTTGCTTCACGTGAAAATCTTTCCAACCGGTTGGATTTGAGGTTTTTTCTTGTGGAGGTTTAATGCTTAGTATTCAATGGCATTATTCTTTAAGACTGTTCAATATCCCTAGCGGGTTTTTAAGTTGTTAGGTAGGCATCACTTTTTCCGGGAAAATTGGCTGTTTCCATCGGACTCAGACTGGAGAAAAGTTATATGATTCCCATGGCTGTTAGCACTGCATTGTCTTGGTAAACACTGATTAAAGAACTGATAGACTGAATTTTTAGACTGAACTGAGCTAATCTGATTGTGATCTCAACTGATTGAACGATGAAAAACCGGACTATTTAGGTGATGACCTGTTGTCACTTTGGTAATTGGTTTTTATGTCCACCAGCTATATCTGTTGTTAAAATTTTACTGCTGTATTTGATTACATTTCTTCAATAAAACTTTAATCCTGTTGTTCGAGATCTTTTAATTAGTAGCCATTGCAAATTTGTTGTTTTGTGGATTTTGTTTAACTTAGTAGTCATTGCAATTTTGCTTTTTATGTCACAAGCATATACAATATTTAAATCTTTGAGAGACATTCCAATTACATGATTTCATTTGTTTTTCTTTTTAATATTTTTAATATGCACACATTTATTTTATTATTCCTTATGTTTACAATCACTATTAACGCACACATATATATATTTAAAATCACTTCATTATTTAGTTTTTAAAATTGCTTTCCTTTTTTCTTTCTTTAATAATTTAAACCGAAAGAGAGATATTTTTAATTTTATGTAAAGGATTCATTTAAACCACTATAGTTTTAACCTTTTCTAAGCCAAATGCCCCCCCCCCCAAACTACTTTTAAATTAATTCGTAAAACTTTATGAATGACACAGGGTTTAATTTCCCACTGGGCTAACAGTATTTTCTTTATTTTCTAAAAATTGTAAACTTTTATATTAAACTTCCCTTTATTACACTTTTAACTATTTATTATCAAATTGAAACTTTATGTTGTTTTATGAGAATTTTTTATTTTTAATAATTTTTATTCAAAATTATTATATATACAGCTAAGATATCGGTACAATATATATATACATACAAAAGAGCTTATGGATAACATGAATATGAGTGAATTCAGATTTCCTCCACATACTTCTACATGCAAATAGGTTAGTCTCCAATATAGATTATTTTATAAAAAATACAGATAATTCAATATTTTATGGTTTTAATTAATTTCAGATTTATCTTTAAATATTTACATACATAAGTCTGGTCTGTGTTCCTTTCTGTTTCTTTAAACTTTAAATATATAGGCACGCATTAAGTTACACAATTGGTGTATTATAGGTCATGAAATACTTTGCCATAATCACTATATATAGATTTTCTATTTTCTCTGTTGTCTGAATGGTGAATGTATATTTGTCTACAAGGTTATCATGTGTCAAATTCACAACCAATTAAAAAATTCTTACACTCTTAATAAACCATCGTAATGCTAACAAATTATCATCAAATATAACAGGTAATCGTCTTTCAGGTCGGCTACATTTCTCATCTTTATTTATATAATATTAAATTTTTTTATTTAATTTACATTAAATCTTTAAAAAAATTTGCTAAAGCAACCAATTAAAAAAAACTATTATGAAAATACTTTTCAGGCCATCGTTTTTGTATTCTGCCATTAATAAAATGGAATTTTTAGAGTTGTCCCTAATGCTATCAAATTCACATATCAAATATAAGAGGTAAATTTAAATTTTTTACTTTTAATTTAGTTTTAAATAATAGTTTTGTGAACCAGGCCTTCAGTTGGGTACATAAAACTATTAATAAAGATAAATGTAATAATATTTTATGGGGTACGTTCCAAATATTTTTTTTTCCAATTATGAATTTTTTACATTTATTTATATAATATTAAAATCTTTTGTTTAATTCACATTAAATCTTAAAAAAAGTTGATTAGAACAACCAATTAAAAAACTCATTAAATTTAATAATATGTAATTTTTATTAAGAGTAAAGGAAGTAAAGCTGTCAAATTTACATATAAAAATAATGGCCTTTCAAGAGGTCAGGCACATATATAATTATATAAAATGATCAGCTGTAAGATATGTTTTCTGAATACAATAGTTTTATAGAATAAAATCATTATAACCAGGTAACATATAGGAGTTTGTTTGAAGGTTTATGATAACGGCATTTTACTGGAAGTTATATTTTGGATTATTTTTAAAATCTAGTTAAACTTTTAAATGTTTTTACAAAAATTCACACTATATTTATATTTTTCCAAATATAGTCAACTAGTAGCAAGAACCCATAGCTTAGAAGGAAATCTAAGATTTCAGGTGTTTTTCTTTTTTGTTAAGATGATGTTACCTAGACCTGTAACAGTGTCCCCTGGTAGATTAATCTGAAACAATATAGCATGAGAATTGAACCAAAAATCTTTAGATTTTAAAATACTAAAATTAAATGTGGCAACCTAATCAAGTACACTTTTCTATCAGAGACATTAACCAGAATGTTATATATTCATTTATGAGGCTCTACCTAAGGTTTCCATTTTTAAGGGTAACATTCATGAATGATCTTTAATTATTAGTCAGCACTTGATCCTTTCTATCCAACATTGTTGTCTTTTTGCAATTGAACATATGCTCATTGCTACATACATAGTATACTATTTTGGACAGATAATGATGGAAAAAAACATGTTTCTAAAATAGCAAAATATATGTCTCAATGAATGTAGATTTGATTGACCAAACATAAGAATAACACGTATAGAGGAAAAAGTAAAAAAAGGAAAAATTTGAAGAAGCTGCTTATTTGACAATATGAAATTATGAGATAATTCAACATAATGTGATAATCCATAAATTAGAAAATCATTAATTAATCCTATCTTTAAGTGGAAAATGTAAAGAAATCCAGAGGACTCTCATAAGTATGTATATAAAATTTCTACTGAAAGTTTGCCATTGGTAGGATAATTTAATAAGTTAGAACTTCAACATAAATTCAGTAATCATAAATTTAAATGTGATCCATGTTAGGCTGTCAAAAATAATGTTATTCAAAACATTGCAATCTATATTAAAACAGGTGAATTTATTTATAAAAAATATTATAAGTTTTGAATTTTTCTAATAACATTTAACAATTCAATTAGATGATGGAAATAATCCAAAATGGACTTAAAATCTCCATTTCATTACACATTCTTGAACACATGAACACAAACTTATAAAAATGACAAGTGACCTTAGGTGCTTTTTATGATGAGTCGGCACTCATCAGTTAGCCCAATTTTTTTTACAAATGTCTTCATTATTTGTTCAGTATTAACTAATATCAAATTATTACAGTTTGAGTTACAAGCATCAAACTATCCTACTGGAATTCCTATCAGTTGATCTATATCAAAAAATCCAAAGCAGAGAATTTTCTTCCAGTCGGGATCCCTCGGCTTATCGGGTTGACCAAGTTTTTAAAACTCGAACCCAAGTTTGTGGACATTTTAATGAAGGTCAACCTTGGGGTCTTGCCTACTGGTATGTTTCTTTGTCACCAGAGGGGAGACAATATTGATCCTATCAGTTCCCTGTGTAGAAAACAAGATGAGTCCATACCCCATATACTCAATCAATGTGAATCATGGACTCATCTTCGAAACATAGTTCTACAGAGAATTATAGGATTTGATTCCGTCTGTATTAACTTGATTCCTGCTTTCAAAAAGGAAATTTTTGATGTTATCAGACTAGATACATTTATAAACTTTGTTATCTGGATGATAAGATGCCAAGTTTTATTTGAAAGAGATTTAACAGACTGTGCTATGGAAGAACTATTCCTCAAGTTGCTTCATAAGTGATATAAGAACATGCCTGCCATGGCTTGAAGACCAAAGTTGGAGCCAACTGAAGCTTTGAGGACACCCATTGGTTTTTCCAAGTTATCTGGCTCCACAATATATTAAACTTACCCTTGCCAAGTGGTTGCATGGCCATTATGGGTTTGCTTAATAGCACCACACTTTGTAAAATTTGGTTTCTACTGAATTTTAATTAATTTGTTTATTATTAATAGATCATTTCTGCCAACACCTTTGATTTATACTTGATGTAAACAAAATTGAGATCATTACCATTTAATCATTTTGGGTGGACTTCATTTAATTATGACCCGAATTTGATCAAAGGTATGTTTGTTTTCTGATTATGTTGACTCACAGTGTAAGTTTTGTCATTGATTGTTTATATTGTATTTCATATCCTGGTGGATTTGGATTGTGAGCTAATATAGTCCTCACAAGTTATGTATAATGTAATGCTATCTTGTTTAAATTTGTTAGTCTTTAAATATTTAGTATAATATACATTTATTCTTTAAGTTGCACATGTTGTAGCCAGGTTTGTCTAGCCTTTGTAACTCTAGATAAACCATAGATATTATATTCATTTGTGATCTGTAATTTATTTATCTTGTACTTCATATCATGTTGGGTTTGCTTTATTTATAATCTTCATATCAGGTTGAAATTGTTATCTTTATAGGCTTTATTTGAAGAACCACTACAGTCTTGACAAGTATTCATATACAACACCATTTGGGTTAATCTTGTTAACCTCTCCTTATTTATTGTAATATGTTTCAATTCCTTGTAAATTATAAAATGCAAATCATCCATGCTATGTAAATCTGGACTAACTATTTGTACTATACTCGACTGAGATTTGTATTTCTGTATAACCTTCCATATTTGATTTATAGTGTAAATAAAGTTTATTTTGGAAAAAAAAAGTTTCAAACTTTTCACAATTAAAATGTAGAGTCTATCCTATAATCATTAATTTATTTATTTGAAGTGCTTGGTATCAAAATTACGCATGTAAAAGGTTTGATACATGGTAATCAATGCTTAATATATATATAAATAAGTAGTTCAGATTATGTGTAACTGAATAAAACGTAACTGGGGTGAGATATATACGTAAATAAACTCTTTAAAAGGCAGATGATACTATTATCCTTTTAGCATTGGTTCTAATATATGATTACCTTATTCACATAATTTTAAATAAATAAATGTATTCGATCTATTGATTGTATATATTTGTAGAATAAATGATAAGAATTACCTTTTTAATATTAAGATGATTAAAGAAAAATTCTGAATATTAAAATGATGATTTTTAAATTTTTTTCCATAAATATATACAATCAATAGATCAAATTCAACCTTAATTTAAATTTACGTAAATGAACTAAACATATACACCTGGGTCTCGTTTTACGCGATAGATAGGTTCCTCAGAAAACACGCGCAAACAAAATCGTGCAAAAATAGACGTAACTTACCTTGAAAAAGGAGGGATATGGACTGTTTCAAAACTCACATAAAAGCAAAGCACCAACATAAAATTTACTTTAAAATTTGCGCAAAAAAAAAAATAAGGAAATAAAATATGACTAATAAAAAATTTCAAATTTGAAAAAAATTGATACAAGACAAACTTTTTTTAACTATAATATTTAATTTTATTCAAAATAATATATTTTTATGCATAATTTACAGTACAGTAATTTACATTTTTTTATACACATTTTAATTGTTATCGCTATTTGCTAATAAACAGTTTCATTTGCAAACTGGTAAAAAATAGATTCTTCACAAGAGGAAATACAACTAGCGCCAAGTTCACTCTCATATTGTGTTAATGGTTTTCTGTTGACAACGTAATTAGTAATTAATCTTTGAGACGATGATTTTATTAATTGTTTATGAACTTAGACTTATGATAATAAAAAGACATTTATTCACCACTGCTGGGAAAAATTTAATTAAAACTAACAACTAAAAATTAAATTCTTATTTTTGTCTTTAATTTTTTAATTTTCAATTCCATTTAAAAATCAAATTTCGTTTTACATCACATTAATTTCAAGTCGCTGTAAGTAATTTTTAAATTGTTAATAACAATTAAAAATCAGATTTTAATTTTTAATTGTCAAATTTAATTGTGCCCACTGCTATTACTCACCTTTTAAAAATAATCTTGCAGACACTAAATGATTAATAATTGATTACATTCTTTTTTAAAAAGCAAAAACAAAATGTGATTTAAAATGCAAAATTAACATGCCCAATGTTTGAACAAATTTACATTATAATCTTGTAAAATTTAATGTGTATATACATAAAATGTGAAAATCATGATTTTAATTTCATTATTGCATAAAATCTTACTATTATAAAGCACTGAAAATATTGAAATTACTAAGATGAAAGTAGAATTCCAATAATGTTCTATTAGTTTTAATATAACATAAGTGCGCGAAATTTATTATTTAAAGTAATATTGCATTATCGGAGTTCGACTTCCGGTGAAACATGAATCGCGTAACTTCAAAATCATGTTAATTTAGTCCGCATAAAAAGAGACCCAGATGTATATAATAACAAATGTTAAAAGAACAGATAGTATGATCTGTCTTTTCAAGAGTTTATTTACGTATATAACTCTCCGGAAGTTTGTGTTACTTCCTGTTTAGTTATAAAAATATGCCAGAGACATAAACTCCTAACTTCTAAGCACTGGTAAAATGGAATTAAATGACTTCCAATATCAACACGATAAATTTAACAAATGAAAATAAATATTTTTCATTCAATTTTCAGGCACTTATATGAATCTTTAGGCCAGATAATTATTTCTCGTGAGAGTGAAATCTAAATTAATGGAACAATACAGCACCATTCAAATAACATTACAAATTTTTAGTTGCTCTTTAAATTAATTTTACTTGTATGATAATTAATTATCGATTTACAAGGTTGTTTTAATGAGCAATAGCTAATTCAATTTGAATAAAGGTTCTTTGGAGTTATTTTCTGTTCTAAACATTTACATAAGTGCCTTAAAAATGAATGGAAAAGAATCATTTTCATTATTATGTTTATGGCTTTGACTCAGAAAAGTACTGCATTAAATTTAAACATTGTTTAATTTATTTCTCTGATATTACATATACATACTATCACATGATCACCATTTCTTCTGCTTGCTCATAACTGTTATTAAAACTGGTGTGATGTGATGTGATGTATTTTGGCTTCTCCTTAAACGAAGTCAAAAATATCTCAACAACCATGCCCGGATAAACCTGTTAGCCACTTTATTTTCCATTCTCCACTCTAAGTCTTCCCATATTCTGCCCCATCCCATTTCCACAACATAATCTTTGTCAACTCTATGGCCTTTATATCTAAATCCCCCTTATCTTTTCCCAAACCCAGCATAAAAAACAATAACTCACTTTCTGTATAATAACTTTGTTCATATCTATTCTCCCATAACTTCATTATCTGTACCCTTTCTGCTTTCAAGCATTTACATTCAATCAACAGATGCCTAATATTTTCTATACCCTCCTTACACAATTTGCACACTAAATCACCCATAGTTTTCCATTTACATGTATATTCTCTTGTTACTAAAGATCCCATTTGAGTCTTAAACAATAAACTACTTTCCTTACTATTATCATAAATTAACTCGCATCCAATGTTCCATTTATTTCTATATATATTTAAGCTCTTCTTACCCTCCACACTAGTTCTCCATCTCTCCAATTCCATATTTTTTATTAATGCATCTATTCTTTTATCCCATTCCTTACCACTATAACACTCAACAATCCTCCTAACACAATCACCCCACCTTTTATACAAGTATACTGATATAAATTCTTTATCCAAATGTTTTGCATACTGCATTACCTTTCTCACCCATCTTGTTACCTGCCCTTTATTCATAACCCAATTAAACACTATTTTGGCTATTCTTTTACTATCCATAAACTGCAACCTACCAAATATTTTCATTTTACTTTTTGCATCTCTCATATAAAAACTTGACCATCCCATTTCTCCTTGAATTGCCTCCTTTGCTGTCCACATCTCTGCATCTAATGCATGCCTTCCTACTTCCCTTTGTATTTTCTCCAAATAATCTAAAACCCTTTTACTAACACATAATGCATCATTACCATATGTTAATCCTGCTACTGCAACTCCCTTCCATACAATTCTAGTTACATCATATTTATTATATAAAAATACTGTTTGTTTTTTTACCAAACCCTTTCTTTCCTTTGCTTCATTTACCAATTTTTTCTCCCATTCATCCAAGCAATTTTCCTGATTACATAAGATGATTCCCAAATACCTATATCTATCTACCACACTTAACTTTATATCCCCCAATAAAAATTCTACATCTTCTTTTTTCCCAGTATTAACCATCATTATATTTCATTTTTCTTCACTAAATTTAATCCCCATCTCTTTACCCACCCATGCACATGTCTCAATATAATTTCCATATCTTCTCTTCTTTCTGCACACAAAAAGATATCATCCGCAAACCGGACAGAATATATACTCCCTTGCCACCTATTAACGGTATTTCTATCCCTCTTTCTAGACCTTCTATTGCTTTTTCCATTTCACTTAAATACAACAAAAACAAAATAGGTGACATAGGGCATCCTTGCCTTAATCCCACCCCATTTTTAACTTTAACTGATTCTATATCCCCTAATTGGTAAGTATAATAATTATTTTCATATAATTTCTTAATAATATTTACTTATATATTATATGTTAGACTGGTAATAATGTACTATTAGATGAAGCTTTTCACTAGCATTAAAAGTTTTGTGTTCTTTGGTGCAATGTTATACTAAGGAACCAGTCGCGTAAGATTCGTGTATCGCGCCTGCGTGCCGTCACTTCCGATGCGTGAATTTTTTATGAACTCCTATGCAATAAATCATTTGATAATTATTAACACTAAAGCCAATTTATTTTTCTGTGTTTTGATCAAACTCAAACGAGGAAGTAAAATACGTAATTATTTAACAAATTTATTAGTTATTAATCAGCTTTAACATGATATGGAAAAAATTTCGTAAAATATAAAGAATTTCTAAAAATATTGTGATACTATTAATCGTGCGATAAACGTTTGCTACCAATAATAGACTGTGAAATAGTTTTATTTAGTCTATTTAAGCATCAGTTAATTATGTAATTGAGTAGTAAAAGGAATTGTATTTTGGTTTAATCTGAAGATAAATACATATTTGCTTTAGATCTTAGATATGATATCGCTACGTAAGAAATCAAACATGCCGCTATTGATAACACACATTCCTTTTGAGAAAAAAAATGTCAGCAATTAAAAAAACACATCTAGTCTTGCATTGGTGGTCGAGAGGTCAGCGCGACTGCCTTGCACTAGCAGGCAGTTGCCCGGGTTGCGGGTTCGCGTCCCGGCCGATGCTATGACACCTAATAAAAAAACACATCTACACATAGTTTTTTTATATTTAATAACTAGTTAACAGTTATTTATTTTGACTTAAATAATTTTTGTTTTAGATTGAAAAAAAAAAGTGATTTTGATTACTAAATTATAGGAACAGCAGCCACTAATAAACGTGGGTAGTGACTCCAAGAAAAAAAAACAATACTAAAGATGACTTTTGCAAAGGTTATATAAACTAATCTGAGACATAAATACATCCACATATAGACCATTTTGGTCTTTATATTTTACAAGCATGTCTTTTACCTTCCTAAGAAGATTTTCCTTTTTGAAACTTTTATAACATATATCACTGTAATTCTTCATTAAGTATTCTATTTTTCTCCATATCATCTCAGTGAAAACAACATTGGACTTGAAATAATTTTTATAATGTAAGTAGGGATATACCCTTTTACATATAAGTATTAAATAATCTCCAACCATCACACATTTCTTTCAAATCATATGAATAAAGGAACAGTAAAAGACATGACATCCCCTCCCCAATATGGATTTTGTATTGAAATCAGTTGGCTCAGATCACCTCCCCAAGATGCATTTTAAACTGAACCAGCATTCATCAGTTGGTTCAGGTCATGATCTCTCATATATATTCCTATTACATGCTCAGTATTTATCAATAGTAAATTGTTACATTTTGATTTATAAGTGTCAAATTTACTATACCCATAATTTTGACACTATCCACTCTAGATAAATATAATAATAATTATCACCAATCATTTCTTAAACTAGAGATTGTCTCTACCCCAAATATAAACTTTAAACCTCAATTAAAGATTAATATAACCGATTTTTTAAAATTAAACCCACACCCACACAAAGTTATTCACATTTTTTTGTCCCACATATAATATCTTTTGACACTTGTAAATCAAAATGTAACAATTTACTATTGATAAATACTGTATATACAATAATGATATATATGAGAGATGGTGATCTGAGCCAACTGATGATTGTTGGTTCAACATGGAAATGCATCTTGGGGATCAGTTGTCTTTTACTATATCTTTATTTATATGATTTAAAAGGAATGTGGAGGTTATTTAATATATATATAAAAGATATTACACATGGGACACTGAAATATGAATAACTGTATTTGTATGTGTTTAATTAAAAAATCAGATATATTAATCTTTAGTGGAGGTTTAAAATTTATATCTAGATTAGAGATAATCTTTAGATCAATAAATGATTGATGATAATCATTACTGTATTTATCTACAGTGGATAATGTCAAAGTTGTGGGTGAACTAAGTTTGATGCTTGTAAATCAAAAATGTATAACGTTATTTTAAAACCATGCTTAATTTATCCATAGAACATTCTTTTAGGATGTCTTATACAGTTCATTTGTTTAACATGACTAATCCTATCAAAGATGTGATTTTACAATAGTGGATTCTAGAGTATTATTTAGTGCAAGTTAAAGAACTTATTGATTAGTCTTATAATCAGTATTTTTAAAAATTCACGAAGACTATATGTATAATATAAGAACCAATAAGGTTAATTATAACCAATTCTTTTATATCAGCGATGATAAGTATCTAACAGACAAGTAAAAAATTTTGGTGTATTTGATGTAGAATTGTCAAAAATGCCAAAAATAAATAAAATATATGTAAGTAAATAATTGATGGTATGTTGCTGGTTAGGTCATAATGATTTTCAAGAATAAAATTTTTGGTTTAGCACAACAACTTCACTCAACTCAGATTGTATGAAACTTTAGAGTTCTAGTGGCTGAAATTTTGGATTTCCATTATAAAATTAATTTTTGAGCTCCAATTAATAGTATAAAGTTTGCACCCCCCCCTTATTATACTGAAATAAAATATAGAAGTAAGTTAGATATCATTCCTGATATTAGAATTTGGTGCCTGTGCACAATTAAACCAAAATTCGAAAGAATATTGAGAGAAATGACAAATTTTAAATCATTCACATTAATTACTAATTTAAATTAATCATAATGGCTTTTCCACTACTAACCTAATTTTTAAATATATTAATTTATTAAGCACAAGCAGATGACATAATAATAATGTGAAAGGCTGAAACCTTTGACAGATGTGTCTTAAAAATGTTTATATGACAGCCAATCAGATGCAATAATGACTGTACAAGAAACTCTCAATTCAAAACGCAAGACAGAGATTTTACAAATTTAGAGAATTAAATGTGAAGGTGTTTAAAGCTTTGTGGTCTTAGTTCAAAATGCTTGAGTCTGGCTTATTTATATATAAATTTAAGTAGAGAAGGTGGGCCCCTTTTTTATCTCATAAAATCTCTGCCTTGTGTTTTGAATTGAGAGTTCCTTGTGCAGTCATTATTACATCTGATTGGCTGCCATATAAGAATTTTAAGGCGCATTTGTCAAAGGTTTCAGCCTTTCATGTTATTAACCTAATTTTTGTATTTTCAGTATGTATAATTGCTATGTTAATTCCTCATGCTTTTACAGTTAATATTTTTAAGATTAGTCTTTTGAATAATAATATGATTTTTGTCACCATCAACTTAAATTCATATAATTTTAACATTATCTTTCCATATCTTAAAAAAGACGTTTCACTGGTTTACAAAGTTATACAATTAATAAATATTGCTTTAAATTCCAATCCTTTTCCTACATTCCTGCTTGGGGATTTTAATACTAGTTATGATGAATTTAATCACAAATATTCACAGGGCTTCTTTCCTCTTGATGCATGTTCCTTCTATACTAAACAGTACTCTACCTTAATTGATTTATTTTACTCCCCAGATCTGCATTTTTACATTGACCCATCTTTATCTCTAGGTGCCTTTTCTGATCATCATGCCCTTATGGTATCTTTGAACATTGACCTTCCTTCTCAATCCTATGCACAAACCAAGACTATGATTAGACTATTGCTGAAATCTGCTGCTACGGAAGCAATCATTTCGGAGCCATATATTTTGTTTCGTAAAATTAACATTCTCTCTCCTGGACTGATAGGGAGTTGGTTTGCATTCATAAACATTTTATCTACACTAATCAAGCATTATACTAAGAGAAACAGAGGACCAATAGCTCTTCTCAATGAAATTGATGCAATTCAAGTAAGCCTGAAAAAATTACCACTGAGTCAATCAGCAGTACAGAGGGTTATGTCACTAAAACAATATTTTTTTAATACACAACAAATTCTTCATGAGTATCTGGCTACAAAAAAGTCTAAATTATACCTTAAGAAACCTCATACCTTCTCAAGAGGATATATAAGGTGGGCTGTTGGTTACAAGATGAAAGCCAAGATTCCAATGGCTGTTAAAATAGGGGATGACATATTTTCAGAGATTCCTATGTTAATTAAAATTTTATTTCACTATCAAAGAAAATTAGCCGATTCTAACTTTCAACTTCAGCAGAAATTAAATCATGAGCCCTGTGAGTTGGCACATGGGATCCTTGAGGTAGATGCCCATTCTAAAATTGCATCAATACCTAACAGCCCTCATCCTGGTCTACATGGTATTCCAAAATTTATTATAAAGCATCTTGAAGCCTTTTCTATGCCAATTATCTGTAATATAATTATCTTGCTACAGGTTCACGGTTAATTGATGATCTGTATCCCATTGCCATGGTACCATTTCTCAAGAAGGAAATTATACCTTCCCCTCTTAAAAAATCTGTGGCCAATCTCAATGACTCCTCTGTTAATAAAGATCATTGAATCTATAATCAAGGATAAACTTCAGGATCAGATTCTGTTACAAATATCTAGCTGTCAATTTGCAAAAAAAAGGTGCTTTGATGTTAGAAAGCCTTTTCAAATTAATTGTTGAACATATCAGAAGGAATAGAAAATCAAAACCCATTGTTGTCCAGCTGGATATTGCAGCTGCATTTGACTCTGTCAGAATTCCACACATGGTTCAGTTGCTTGCTGAAATAGATATTAATCCTGGGATAATCAACGTAATTTCTAATCTACTTTTTAATAGGAAAATTACAATAACTTTAAATGGTAAATTAATGGAGTCTTTCATTCCTACTAAATCTATTCCTCAGGGATCTTCTTTAAGTGCACTTATATTTATTTTATATGTTAATTCTTTCCTGAAATCTATAGAGAAAAATCTTCCTGGAATCTTCATTCCTTTCATTAATAAAGAAATTCATCTAATTGCATACATGGATAATATAGCCATATTCCTGCCTTCTTGGAAGTACATTCCAGATCTCATGAAGCTTATGTCCACTTTTTCAGAAGATTCAGGGCTTAGTTTTAACCTTAAAAAATCAGCAGCATGGAGAATATCCTCTGGAAGCAACACCCCCCCCCCCCATCTTCACAGCTAAACCGCAAAAATTTCTTGGCTTTGCATTCAATCTCTCTCAGCTTGCAATGAGGAAAGAGGTCTAAAATTCAATCATATTAGTAACTAACAAAATAGTTGGTTCTTTACAGAAAGTATATATGTCTTTTTATTCCAAGATGGCCCTTTTGAACATGTTGTTATTTTCAAGGATTACTTACTTCATGCCATTTATTAAATTCACAGCTAAATTCATTTGTGATATCAATTCTATTTGTTCGAGGCTACTGTGGGGGGGGGGAGACTATAGCAATTAGCCCCAAAAAGATGCACATACCTACTAGACTGAGTGGTCTTGGGCTGCACTCACTGAAAGTGTTTCGACTCCAACGGGCCTTCAACATATTTTCAAGACTGAATCATATTATCCCTCAAGAATTTTATTTAGTTGATGTTAACCCCACAGACATCCCACCTCCAGCAATGAATTGATGGTTGGCCGAGTTATTATTTGAAATTTAAAAAATGAACCTAATTCCTAATCCATCTAAATCACAAAAAGTTCAATACTGGGAGGCTTATTATCTCATTAATGAAGCAATAGTGCCAATTAATTCAAGTCTTAACATTACAGCATTTAATCTGCTGAAAAAGTTCAGATGGTGGGGTCTGGAGCCGAAATACTTTGATTTCCTGATAAAAATAAATTTAAATGTACTACACACAGGTAACTTTTTAACAAGAAACCGTGGATTTACTTCAATTGATGGCCTGTGTGGGTTATGTTGCAGAGATGAAGACATGATTGAACACTTTTTTGGTGTATGCAATTATTTGCAAGTCTGTAGAACATTTATTAGCTTAATTTATAAATATAAAGGCTTATTGATACATGCATTGATACAAGGAATTAAAGCGGGAGTTTTTGCCGATATTAGAAGTGCCACTTTTTAATTTATGGTTTATGGCTAACTCGATGTGAAATTCTCTGCAATTCCAATTGTGCAGATCCTCTGAAGATTCTAATTAGGAAAATCAGAACGATAAAAGAAAGAGACAATCGAATATCATCACAAGCTTTATTCAATAGGACATGGGATCTAATTGACATTTAAAGACCAGGTTGGATATTATCAATTACCGTTCTTTAGAAAAGAAATATATATATAATTGAACTTTTATTCTACTTTTTTTTATTTAATAGTGAACATTTGGTAGAATCTGCCTACTGAACTTTAATTTGCCAATTGATTTTGTTATACAATACTTTTTTTTTTTTCTGGATTAATAAAGTTCGTTTTTATTTTGATAAAAAAATAAAAAGATAATTCTCTTGCGTTGGTGGTCGAGAGGTTAGTGCGACTGCCTTGCACTTGCAGGCAGTTGACTGGGTTGTGGGTTCGCGTCCCAGCTGATGCTATGACACTTAAAAAAAAAAGCAATTACAAATTAAAAAGTATTCAAAGTTAAAAAAAAAAATTCAAGATTTTTTATTAAGGTGAAAAAATTCTAAATTTAAAATGGGAACCACTCGAAACAACCACATTGAGAATTTTTGTTCATTTTTTCTGACTGCGAAAAAGTTTATGGATCTTCACATTTCAAATCAGCCATTCTACTATAGAATTAAATTGCATATGGAAAGTTAATCATGAGGTCATATGACATTTGAGAACCTAAGTAGTTATGTTGAGGAAAATAATTTTATTCAAATGACCAAACTTAATTTTTTTGAGTAAAATTGACACAGTAAAATCTAGATGTTGAGTCTGCCATTTCATTAATGGACTAACACACCCATGAATATGCATAAAACTGTTGGATAACACTGCGATAAAATTCTCTACAACTTAGGCTAAATTTCTCATAATCAAAAACAAACAGTTCAGGTTACTGAAAGTTTAAAAAAATTCTCATCCACAGATGCATCAAAATGGGTAAGTCTATAAATAGTCAAAATAAGAGTCATAGATCACATGACCATATCTCTTAAGCTTGCAAGTTATAAACAATGAGAATTTCCAATTCCTCTACAAGCTTTATGATAAATGCTTAGCCAGAGCCAGCACTTAAAATATCTCTGTCAGGAACCCTCCCCCCCCAAACCCCTGACCATGGTTTCGTGCTTTGGCACTCCTCAGAGAGGTGTCAGGGTAGGCATCTGAATCTACCCTGACAACTCTCTGAAGAGTGCCAAAGCATGAAACCATGGTCAGGGGTTTGGGGGGGAGGGTTCCTGACAGAGATATTTTAAGTGATGGCTCTGGCTAAGCATTTATCATAAAGCTTGTAGAGGAATTGGGAAGTCTATGTTTCAATATCTCTTTGAGAGTTAATGTTTTTGAATGATGTGATAACAATTTTCTGTCAGCTCTTAATTCATTTATAAATAGCATCATGATTTAACATTCTGGATCTCATCCCAGCAAAAATGATCATGCAATATTACATTGTTGGACTAGATTGACAGAAATCAAAAGTATTTTAGTGCATTTTTCATTGAAAATTTCCTCTTTAAAGCTAATACTTCTATATTTCAGTTTTCATTTTTCTCTATAGATGGTAGAAATAATTATCAAATAAGAAAGTACTAAAGCTTAGGTTTCAATTGTAAAATTTTTACCAACATTGACTATATTCTACTATGAATGCAGAGATCAACGATTTTATGTATTTCTATAACTATTACTTTAATTTTTATTTTATTAAAATGACATAATTATAAAAATGAAATATATGTATAATATTAAAAAAACATTTTATGTCATCATCATCATCAACCATTATCAATCCACTGCAGGATGAAGGTCTCTCCAAGTTCAATCCATCTTTTCCGATCTTTAGTTTTTCTTCTCCACATCACCCCTGCACACATTCTTATTTCATCCATCCATCTCACATGTGGTCTCTTTCTGGGTCTTTTACAATGTCTTGAAATCCAGTTTAAAATTTCAATTGTCCATCTATTATCATCTCTTCTAGCAATATGTCCAGCCCAATTCCACTTCAGTCTTTTAATTTTTTCAATGAGATCAGTAACACCTGTTTGTTCTCTTACCCATACATTGCATTTTCGATCTCTTCTTGTTACTCCCAACATGTATCTCTCCATATTTCTTTGAGTGGTTTGAAGTCTCTGCATTGCTTTTATGTCATATCTAAACTTAAATATTAAATCATTTTTAAATATATTTTTCTAGTAAAATCAGGTTATAAACTTTTTAAAAACATTTTTTAAAGTTCATTTTTTAAAAAAAAAACATGTTCATTAAATTGATTATCTGGACAGGATTTAATAATAAATATGCAAAAAGTAATTTTATTTTTCTACAAAATTTATCAAACTAAAGTCCATATTTATGGAACAATAACCTCACAGTTTGAATATTGACTTAGTTATAGTTAAGACATTCTCAAGATTAACCCCATTGCCTGGTTACATAACAAATTCTAGATGAGAAATCAAAAAACTCAATTTTCATGTATGTATCAATTGAGAGATTTTATAAACTTTCTTTTCGATCATCAAAATTTACATATATTTTATTCTAACATTAAAATTCCAAAACAATTTTAAAGATGTCAGGAGAAATGCAACTCGAAAGATTTAATCTCCACATTGTTTTTTGGAAAACTTGAACTTTGTGATATTATTTTAAGAAAATATTTTAAATGACTTAAAACTTGATTTTTTGGAAAATTAATTAATATTCATGATGATTTTTGCACAATAACTGTGTAATAATTATTAAAAATCAACAGTTTGAAATTCTTGATTATTATTCATATGGGGATTGTCTAAGTGTTGACTGGTTTTCAATGATTACTTATAAATCCATTTAGCTTTGAGCATTATTCACTTGTTATTTTGTATGTAGGTTTTATTTTTAAAAATAAAAGGTTATATTTTTTTGCACAATATTAACAATGCAAATTATAGGAAAGCCAGTTATGAACTGTTTATTAATACATAATCATAGACAGTCTTTTATAATATATTGCAATATTGTAACAATTATTAAAAAAATTAAACTTTTAAGCATAATTTGATAGATTTATCAGCTATTGATATTTATTTATTCACATTTTAAATACAAATGTAAAATAAAAAAGATTTTGTTTGTTTTCTGAAATCATTCTGTTCTTTCAAACTGCTAAATAAAAAAATGATTTGTTTTGATTGTGATCTAATTTTAAAAATAATTGTAAAATTCAAATGTGATTTTTCAAAATTCATTTCATTTCTAAACAAAAATATCTATTAAATGAAATCAAATTTATTATATTTTCTCCAAACTCCATTGTGTGGTCTAAACTCTTTGTATTACTTACTCTTCTATTAAATATCCAAGTCTCACATTTATATGTAAGAGTTATTTCTACCAAAAGCACTTTCACCCAAATTTAATTTTTTAATTAATTTCATCTGATGTGTTTTCACGTGTATGAATAATTCTGACCAAGATATTTGTAGTTGTTACTTTTTATTAATTCATAACTTATCAATCTTTTTCCCTTCTGTGAAGAACCAATGAATTTATCTTTAGTCCTATTTTCATCAGATAACTTATATAATATTTTCTTAAGTTCTGAAACTTCATTCGCAAAAAGTTGTCTGTAAAATCTAGATGATTTAAGTAATCTTTATTTAGTTTTGTTTTCTAAACTTCTCATTATAATCTACAAAATACTTCTTGTATACATTACTGAAAAATATGTTGGAAATATAGATACAAATTGAATGTTATAAAATAGATGCAATAGACAATTTTTCTTTGAATTAAATCTTCATCACATTATAGTAAAGAAGAGTGTACACTTTATTTTAAAATAATTTTAATTACATCCGTGTACAGCATAATGACAACAACAACAAATATAAGAATTGTATTTAAAAACAAACTCCAAACTTTAAAGTTAATATTAAAAAACCTTATGATTAACATCTTTTTTAGTTAATATGTTTAAATACAAGTCTAATATATATACTTAAACTGTTATATATAGAGCTAGAAAAATAAATACAAGCTTATTAAATTAGGTCATGTGACATCTGACTTGATTTTTTTAATACTTAAACTAGATATATTTAGAAGGGATTTGAACCCAGATTTTCAAGCACCCTTCAATCATCCACTCTATCTTATACAATCACTCAATACCCATGACTACATACATATAAAAAAGATAAATTATCTCCAATATACATATTTTGTGTTGAACCATCACTCAGCAGTTGATCTGGGTCATCATCTCCCATATATATATATAAAATCAGTGCTAGGTTTATTTTATGATAGCAAGTTTTCAAACTTTAATGATAGGCTTCAATCTTCTTCACCCTGCAACTCTTCAGCCATCCGTCTTGTTTGTCAGTTTTGTTGTCATACCCATGTCGATTGTAAATCATTCTGACCCCTCATATGTAGGACCTTAAGGTCATTTAAATACATAGATGTGAGATAGGCAGAATCTGTAATATTTAAATACAGTTATAGGATATATACATAAGCCAGATGTAATTAGAGAGGATTTGAACATTCTCTTCAGTCATCCACTCTAATTTACACAACAGATACACATGACTACATATATGGGTAAAAGATAAATATCCAATATCACCATGAAATAAGATAAGAATGAATGACTGGAGGGAGTTGAAAGTCTTGGTTCAAACACTCTCTATATGTCTTGTAAAAAAAAAAAACTTTCTTAAGTGGATTAAAATTTACTTTTTTTCAAATTGACAATTAAAATATTCAATAAACCAATAAAAGAATTTGCTAACCTATTGGAAAAATCTTACTAGAAATTGAAGAATTTATTCCCCTTGTAATAATTTTTATTTAAAAACGATTTTTCTCAGAAATAAATGTTTAATAAACTTAAGATTCAATTTAGAAAGATTTTTATGGCAATAAAGGAAAAAGAGCTTAAGCCGATTTATTTCTACCATTTACATTTTTTTTCAAGCAGTAATTATATGATAGAGACAATCTTGAAAATCCTTGGGATAAATTACAATATTTTAATTTTGTTATTACATTTTATTTGGTTTTAACATAACGCAATCATTTTATAATCTAAATCAAGGAAAAAAGAAAAGTTTGGTCTTTGTATAAAAGTTGATATTTTACTTGTAATTATACTTCGATTAATTTCAAATTGTTAAATATCTTTAGAAAAATTAAAACGTTATTTAAATGTAAAATACCTCTAACTATTAATAGCATACGGGTTAGTATATATATAAAACAATGTTTTGAGTGGGAATACCCTCACCTTTTCCTCAGATGTTGCTGGCTTGATCAAAGGCAGTATTCTTAGATTATGAATACTGAATTTGAGGTGATGTTCAAACCAACAAGGGTATTCAACATATCACATGATCATCATCTCTTATACTAGCACATAATTGTTTATAAACAAGGCAAAACTCTCCATACAGTAGTGCCACCCTGTGCCAGCCAGAGCAATCAATAGATGCCAGAAGGCTTGTGCCAAAAATCCCTATCTAATGCCTACTCATCCAATATCCCCAGACTAGTTTCTGCACAAGCCTTCTGGCATCCATTGATTACTATGGTTGGCACAGAGTGGCACTACTGTATGGAAAGTTTTGCCTTGGTATTCAATATAGTGAATATCCTAACTTCGATTGCCAGTTTAATATTGTCACTGGTCAAGCAATAAGTGAAAAAGCTAGGAGAATATCAGTCAAAATATTACAAACTAATCTGTGAGTTATTATTAACAAAGGAATGGATTTGGAAAGTTTAAATTTTTCTAATTAACAAATAAAAAAACACATATGGTTTTATTTCTCGGGAGTTCATAAGAAGATCAAGTGCCAAAATTGATCCCGAGATTTCCTGACCCCAAGTCAGACCCTCTACCAACTGAATCAAACCAAGCAGGTTATTTAACTAATAATTATATATAAAGATGTATATAGGGATTGTAAAAGACCCAGAAAGAGACCACATGTGAGATGGATGGATAAAATAAGAAAATGTTCAGGGGTGATTTGAAAAGAGAGGCTAGAGATCAGAGAAGATGGATTGAACTTGGAGAGATCTTCATCCTGCAGTGGATTGATAGTGGGTGACAATGATGATGATGATGATGATACAGAAAAAGAGCGCATTCGTAATTATATGTTGTACTATACCCATCATTTATAATTGTTATTTAATAAATAATTATAAATGACGAGTATAGTGCAACATATAATTACGAATAACATATTTTTATATATATTGTAATGTAATAAAAATGATCAGTAAGGAAATGGTCCTAGTTTAATAACGTTCTATGAAGTGCAATGCCAGCTGTAATGAAATAAAATGATGATGATAATAATATGTGTAAGATTTGCTGACTAGCCCACATTCAAGCCCTCAGAGATGTCAAATTGTAATGACACAAAAATACATAAGTTGTTGATGATAAAAGCTTTGTTATGACATACAAACTTGTGTACACTAGACCATAACTGTCACAACACATATAATTCTTTCAAAATACAATATAAATTTACAGCGTTAATAAAATAGTAATACAAATGAAAATGATGATAAGAAGTTTTGTTTGCATTATCTTATAATTAATAAAACATATAAAATTTTCTTTTTAAATGCCCCATAGATTTAGAAGTCAAATTGTAATGAAATAAGCCTAGTCTAAACGTTTTGTGAGAAGTCAATACTTCAGATTGCTCCGTGAATTAAAGCACCAAATTATAATGGGATAAAATGTTTACAATGCTAAAACTATAACAAAACAAATTGTACAAGATCGACTTATCTAATATACCTTACAACTTAAACCAACTTATAACGATATAAAATAAAAATCAATACTTCAAATAATCCTATAAATTACGGTACTTGAATTGTAGCAACATAAAATAAATGAAAGATTCCTATTTAATATTCCTTAGAAATACGATTAGCATTTCACAAAAAAACATCCTTCAAATTAATAAAATCTAGACAACTATAAATTATAACTGCCCTATATGCCTAGAATTATTAGTACTCTATTTAAAATTAATATGAATATTAAAAGCTAATAAACATCATATGACCACCACTTCTTATGCTTGTGTATAACTGTTGTTAAAACAGGCAAAACTCAATGTACGTATTGACACACACAGCAAGCTAGAGTAATCAATGGATGCGAGATGGCTTATGCATAAAATCCCCATCTAATGCCTACTCAGCCAATATCCCCAGACTAGTTTCTGGCTTGTGGCCTTTGTCAGTGAGGAGCCTTGGATCTGAGAGCACTGCACCTAGATCTTAGGATCTAATGCAACGCTCCTGCAGCCACCTTTTATCTCCACTTAACTACAAAACTATGAGTCTTAAACTGAAAACACCTTAATGTTTTCAATCCAAGCCCATTAGCTTATATAGTCACATGGGTCTGCACTCAGTTCAGTACCCATACATTTTGGTGTCTTTGGTTGTTTAATAACCATAGCCACCACTATCCTATTAGGCATCCATTGATTACTCTAGCTTGCTGTGTGTGGCAATACGTACAGTGAGTTTTGTCTGTTTTAATATTAAAAACTTAATAAGTAAATTAAATATAAACTTTGTTGATAAACTTCAAATTTAAACAAACTAATTCATTCTAATTAATATGATTAAAATATCAATTTCAATGCATACAATTATCAATTTTATAACATTATAAAATTATCATTTTTCTAACTAAATAATAAGTTATTGTAATACATATCAATAAATAATAGCTTAAAATTATACAATAACATCAAATTATAATCGATGATATATGCTCATTTATTTTCAATAACAAATGGTTTAATATACATAAAAAAAATAGTAGATGAAGAAAAAAAATTAACAAGAAAAATAGCTTTAAAATTTAAGACTTCCTCCTCATTTCCCAGTTAATGTTTTATTCAACCACAAAAAGATTTTAAATTAAATCGATAACTAAATGAAAAAAGAAACTAAATCCAATCTAAAAGTAGATTATGTTCAATTTATTATTTGCAAATGTGCTCACTCATATAAAAACACATACAAGCATTAGAAAACAAAACATATCAATATTCACACCCACATATTATAAATATATACAAGCACCTGTGCCTTAAAATAATCGATAGATGTGTGTACAAATTTTATTTTTAATGACTTTAAGAAGTACATATTGTAAAGAAATATGGGTGGAAAATAATGTGTGAGCATGTTTTAAGTAGAAAATTTAGTTAAAGTTTAACAAAATTACTTGTTAAAGATGACTACTGTATGACTTTGGAATCCATTAATTGCAACAATATTAAAAGTTAGTGTCATAAGAATTTATGCATTTTATGTGTCTTTCAATAAACTTTCTTTTACGTTATTGGTTTCTGTGAAAACTATTAAAAATAAAAATGGTACAATTACTTAAATATAGATATATAGAGATTTTCATTTAAAGTTTTAAAAAAAATCTCGCCAAAACAATCAGACTTTCTGATATCACGTGCTATTCAAAATTAATGTGACCACAACCAAAGAATAAATAAGAACCAATTTCTTCTAAGTAAAAAAAAAGGATATATTAGAAAATAATCAACTAAATTATATGAGATTTATAAAATATGAGAATAGTGGCATTTAATCTAATGGTCTCTTTACCTGGAATTATCTTGTATTTTATTTAATTTCATATGTGAATATTTACTGCAAACTATACAGAAATAAAATTGCCATAGAATGAAAAAGAACTTATTTTAGGAAATCATGGAATTTTACATGTTATGAAAAAATTTTTTTTATTTATTCATTTGAAATTTTTACAGTTATTGCAAATTTCAACTTAAGTTTCCAACTTGCTTCTACATTTATTCAATTTTTATCACAAAATTTTAAAACTCCAACAAATTTAGAGTAACATTAAGTCAAAGTGGAAAAATACGTCTATAAATTGGTGGAGAATGAATAATTGAAGACGGGTGGAAACTTATAGCCCGTACATAGGCCAAGTCCAGCCCTCAAAACCTATCAACTTATTCCCCAGACATTTTCATAAACATATATAAAATGGTTCTGTATAAAACTTCTATTTAAACAAGCACATGGTGAAATGCCAATATAGTGTAAATATTGAATTAAGAATTAAGTAAAAGAAAATATTTATTTTCTCAACTTCATCTATTTCTCTCTCCAATCTTTATAATAATTCTAGTTTATTCTATCAGAGGTGCAATACTCTAACAAATTGTCTATATTGTGTGGTCTATCTGATTACATATTTAATCTACAATGCTGAGATCATTTTGTTTGTTTTTATAGGAATTTTTGCCTTTTTTTCTATTAGGATGGCTACAGAAATAAGGTAAGAAAAATTGTCACAGAAAATCGCACATTTGAAAAGAAATGGATCAATGCAGATATTTTCCATAAAAAGTAATAGTAAATTGATATGGCTGGAAAGTATTACAGTTAATAAAGAACACATTATTAAGAGTCACTATTTATCAAACATTCTGACTAAATCAAAATTATTGGGGAAAAAATATTAAAGTAGAAAATTTGAAAAGGAGCTTTATCAAATCGTTGATATACATAAAAAATACAAACAAGTCAGAAAATTCCATGAGAACAAGTTATTTCCAAAAAAAAAAAGCAGAAAATTTGAAACTATTTCCTGAAGCTGAGTTTATAAAAGATTGTATCCTAGCTGTGGTAGAATTAATATATTCAGAGCATAAAAAGAAATTTAATAATATATGTCATGAACATAAGTCGAAGATGAATTGGAAAAATTGTAATTAAATGTGGAACAGTCGTTAATAATAATGATGTTATTTTATTTTAATACAAAAAAATATGATTCTCACTTAAAAGAGAAATGTTGAAATTGGCCTGTCAGTTAAAAGTTGCCTGGGTAAATTAAATTTTTGATCAAATATAGGAAGCAAATTTCTAAGTCTACAGTTTTGTGTGGTCTGTGAATGAGATTTTAAATATTCAAATAGTCCTTGGTGCAAAAAAAGTTCCCGATGCCTGGTTTAAAACTTTTAAACTTGGTGAAATTTCTCTAAAAACTTTAATAACTTAATAAATAATTTTTAAATTATATTTTGGCCTTAAGTTTACAAAAAAGCTTTAATTTTTTAATAAACAGTCGATGATGTACTTTCAACTCAAAAGATTTGTAAAGTTTGATGGTACTATTTAAAAGTTTGTGGTTAATATCTTAAAAAAAGATGGAGGAAAGAAAATTTATGTAATTATTGACTGCTAATATTGTTGACTTGTTGTATTCTATGGGATTTGTTATCATTTATAATACAATTAGGAGTCATATATATTTAGAAAATAATTTAATTACATATGTTGTCTTCTTTGTATATAAAGTTATTCACAATTGAAAGGTCTTACTAAATTCCCATAGAGATTTTATGACAATAAATGCTTATATTATACTGATAGAAAAGTATTCAAACTCATTAAATCATTCATATATTTATAAAACATGTACAGGAATAAAAAATTAATCTCGTCATCATCAGGGATTGTCAGATTTTTGTAGGACAAAGGTGACTTGTAATTTTCATCAAGTGTTGTAATTTACCATTCATATATTAGTAATAATAATTACAACTACTATAAACTATTTCAGATATTAACTTATTATCAAAAAATTTAATGTACAGAAATCAGTTGAAAATATTAATTACAAGTAGAAATTTATTTAGTATTCAACGATTTGCATTGTGGGATAAATGCTAATCTCCAATGCTTGAGTATGTAATTTCTTATTACTATTTTTGCACAGAATTGTAAGTAGTCTTCTATGAGAAAGGAACAAATGTGACAGACAGTTCTAAGTAAAGATTGAGGAAATAATTTCATTTTTGTTCTTGAATGAATCAAATAATGAATCACTGGCTTCTAGAAATGCTTTTTTTTTTTTTTTTTTACAAAGTCTCCATCTTGGAAAGATTTCTTGTGTTTTATTAACACATAAAAATGTAGCCTTTGCAGCTTTAGATTTAATAATGGATTTAATAAAATATGATTGTTGGTTGGTTAATTGTGACTTAATTTCTTTAAACTTTTGTTTGCATAATTAGCTTTTTAATAAAAAATCTTTATCAAAACTTGCATGCATGGTTTTAAAATGTCTTTCTACCCACTTTATAAAAAGTGGTGCACTTGCATGACATATATAACTCATACATTTTGCATTTACGATTGTGAAGAAAAACTGTTCTTTCTATTCTATTCCAAAACTGTACTGCTTGCTTTTCACTGCACTTTTTTTAGTTATTACATACATCTTTCAAAATATGATAAAATACTATTTTTTAATGATAAACTATTTAAATCTCTGCAACTATCACAACAAAAAACACAATTATTGGCTTCATGGCTGACTCAATGTTATTTGATACTGCTTAACATGCCTTTACATTGTGCAGTGAAGGTAAATGAGCTGATGAATTTGTAATTGATATACACATCATCATACATTTTGAATAAAAGCATATATATTATCTGATTTATTTATTAGTTAGTTTCCAGACTAGACAGCTGCCTCAATTATAAAGAGCCAATTCTCACCCATACAACATTTGGATGTGTGAAAAATGTATTTCTTTTATGTATTATAATCTAATCTAGTGTAATTAGCATCGATTACCATTATTTTCTATTAATTCTGATGATTACTCCAAAATTTCTTAGCAATCCATCGGACGAAGGACATCGATCGATCGACCTCGTGCCCATCCCTGTTATATATTCTCGTTTTCTTATTAATTTTACATAAAACAAATGCTGTATGTTTTTACTTTCTTTTTTCAAAAGTAAATACATAAAATGTGAGAAAAGGAAGAAGGTTCAAAGGAAAAGATACAAGGTAATAAATATTAATTATATATGCTATTTTAGATGCCTTAAATTCATAATATATTTTATATTTTGTGTAGGTAATGAGTTAGTTAAATTTTTGGCAAAGGATTGTAAACCACATAAAAGTTTATGTGTGCTTGCATGTAAAAATGTTTAAATTATAATTGTAGTAAAATTTTAGTTAATAGATATTGTGTCAAAATGCTATTATTTTCAAAATTTTTAGAACTGCTTAAAATTTACAGAAAGTTTGGATTTTTACTTACACTATATTATATCTTGAGATATCATGGGTTATTAAAATTCTCCCTAGTGCCGAATTTAAATACTTATGCAATGAGTTTTTATCTTTACTTATCTTTATTTGAGAATAGTAATTTGACTTAAGACTTAACAAATGTTAAGTTCCGGAAGTCAGGGCCAAACAAAACATATTTTGAAATAAAAGTATTTGCTTACATGAGAGATTACTTCCAGAATACTTTATCTTATGTAAATACTTTTTTTTTTGCAGAGGAAGATACACATCCTTAAGCATATATTATGTTATTACTAATTATTAATTAAATTTTTTAAAAATAAATGAAATAATGTTTCTTTATGGAAACACCAGTACATTACCACCCTCATTATCATTGTCAACAATTATCGATCCATTGCAGGATGAAGGTCTCACCGAATTCAATCCATCTTTTCTGATCTCTAGTCTGTTTTCTTCACATCATCCCAGCACACTTCCTTATTTCGTGTAATCATCTCACATGTGGTCTCTCTCTAGGTCTTTTACACTCTTTTGGAATTTATTTTAAGGTTTCAACTGTCCATTTATTATCATCTCTTCTAGCAATCATGTCTAGCCCAACTCCATTTTAGTCTCTTAATTTTTTCAATGATGTCAATAACACTTATTTTCTTCTCTCACCCATGTATTCATTTTCAACCTCTTCTTGTTATTCTTATCAAGGATTTCTCCATACTTGTTTGAGTGGTTTAATAAAATCTGTATTGATTTTCTGTTAAGTGTCCTTCAGATTTTGAAATATGTTTGAAATTGTCTGAAATATTTGTGTGCTTTTTATATCATATCCATTTTGATGTAAAATCAAGACAACCTCTTGAAAATCCCATATATGTTCTGCAAGAAATGTTTTATTTTGATACGATTGACAGCCATGTTTCCCACTATATTTTATAACACTAGACTCTTATTCCACATTAATATGATAGCTCTAGTACATTTGATAAACATGCATATGTATGTTTTGTGCTGTCATATATACACACATAAGTATAAACATGCACATAAACATGCTTACATAATAAATAATGATTAAAAATTTATAAAATAGTTTTGGTACTTATGTAGTATGCCTGATGGAAGCTTGCCATCTGTTTTTATTTTAAATAATCCATTTTCAGGGGCTTCCAATACCTGTTACAAACAATAGGGCTGATTCTAAATCATTGTATTCAGTTTTTTATTTATTAAAATGATAAAGAAACACAGAAGTCCAAAAGATTGTAATAAAATTTTTAAAATGAAAATGCAGTAAAGAAAATAAAAATAAAACATGATTAAGCAAACTATAACATATGTTATTATTCATGTCAATGGACAGACATCACTTTTCAGGCATCCCATAGTTTTGAAAATATTCTACTGTATCTTGTCCTGTCAATGGAAAATTCCAAATTTTAATTATACTTCCAAAAATGATAAAGTAAAAAAGGAATGAAAAAATAATCATAATTTTTAAGGTAATGAATGTTAAAAAAAATCACAGTCATTTTAGACCATATTAACTGTTAACCACGTATTAAGGGTTCACTACATGTTAACATTTGAACATTATGTTGTGAATGCAATTTATTAAAAAATGTATTCAAATTTTTAAAATTAACATTCAATTTGAAACATATTTGTTAATATTTTTTAAAGTTAACAAGCTACACATATTTGAGAAAATAATTTTCAGAAAAAAATGTGAACAAATACGTCGACACTGAAAATGGATTATTTAAAATTTTCAATTGAATGTTAATTTTAAAAACTTTGAATACATTTTAAAATAAATTCCATTCACAACATAACATTCAAACGTTAACATGCGGTGGACCCCTAAATTGTGGCAAACAGTTAATACATGGCTAAAATTTTCATGATTTTTTCCTTAACTAAAATTATCATTTTTTTAAACATTCCTTTTTTGTGCTATCATTTTGGAAGTATGATTAAAATTTTGAATCTTCCATCGATAGAACAAGATGTAGTGGAATATTTTCAAAATTACAGGATAGTTCCCACCCAAAAAGTGATGTCTGTCCATTGACATGAGTAATCATGTTTGTTATGGCTTGGTTGTCTGTCCATTGACATGAGTAATCATGTTTGTTATGGCTTGGTTCATCATGTTTTATTTTCTTTACTGCAATAAAAAAAAAAAACTTTTTAATTACAATTCTTTTGACTTTTGTGTTTTTTTTATCATTTTAATAAACAATAAAAAAATAAAAATTAAATATGATAAGTTAGAGTCAGCCATATTGTTTATTACATGTGTTGAAAATGGCTAAAAATGGTTTATTTAAAATAAAAACAAATGGTAAGCTTCCGGCAGGCATACTACGTAAGTACCATATTTTCTTTATACAATGAAAGATAAATGCTGAAGTGAAAATGAAAATAATAGTATACAATTATTATTATTATTAAAAGTAATAGTAATAATAATAACAACAACAATAGCCATAACCATAACAACAACAACAACAAATGATAATAACAACAAACAATAATAACAACAATAATGGCCGATGCTATGACACTTAAAAAAACAATAATGACAATAATAACAATAATAATAATGATGATGATAATATTATTATTATTGTTATTATTATTATTCAGAAAATACAGTATTATAGTCAAATTCATCTATTGTAAATTGAATAAAAATTGTAAAAATTTCCATAAGTTTGAAACATCTATTCAGGTTATATTGATGACTGAATGCACAATCTTTTATTTGTTCTATAATTTATTTTATGTATTCTGTTAAGAAATAATTTTATTCTATGTCTAACTATTTATTTTCTTTGAATATTTGTTTAATTTAATTAATTTAATATCTATGCCCTATGATAACAATGTCTCAACTGATTTTTTACTGATGATGAATAACTGTCATCTAATGTTGTTTTACAATGACTGAATATAGCTCTGATACTCTATAAGTGGTATGTATGTTGCATCACCAGGATTTGAAGGTGGAATAAAAACATCTGGGTAATGTGTAAGTGTATGATGATATATTACAAGGTTAAGTTATTCTTGAAAATATCACAGTTAAGTTTTTGATAATTTTTATTTTGACATTTTGTTAATAAATATGTCATAACTTTATGAGCATTTTGTTAATAAATACAATCTCATTTATAACTTTATGAGCTAGTTTAAAACTAAGTCACAACTTTTGATGTTTTAGTGAGATATTGGCTGAGATGCAATAAAATTTCACTTCATGTCTCAACTTACTGTGACAGTGTTTTACTTTATGTGTTTTTTTTTTAAGTGTCATAGCATCGGCCGGGTCGCAAACCCGCAACCCGGGCAACTGCCTGCAAATGCAAGGCAGTCACGCTGACCTCTCGACCACCAATGCAAGACTACTTTATGTGTTTTAAAATGTATAAATTTATTTCTCTCACTACACTTCAAAAATGAAAAAATCTTTACTGTCATTACTAAACTTATTATGCTATGGGGGATTTGCTCTATTTTTAAAATGAGGTTGCGGTTAATTTGACTATGCCAACATATAGACAGACCAGACATCAAATTGCTTTCTATCAACATATTAAATTTGTCTGATTAATGTAAAATTTATTTTATTTTTCCACTCTTTTACAATATACATATATAATGATGAAATAAAATTGTTTTGTTTTTAAGAGATGACTGCAAAAAATAACAGAAATGATTTTTAAAATAATTTTCTAATTTTAGGGTAATGTGATTTCAATATACGATTCATTTGAAAGTCGATAATATAATCTTCTATTTATATAAATTGTCAATTTTCACTTTTTTAAAATGGAGTGAATGTAACAAGTGTTTATAATTCTATCACATTTGGTAAGCTGCTGATTTAGTCTATTGGAATACATGTTCTATGATAATTTACTGTCTGATCTGGTTCACAACATATAGAGTTGTTTGAAATTGGTTAAAAGCAAGTTTTGCTCTTTGTTCATACATGTATACATATTTGTAAGAAAATCAAGTCATACATCACGTGAGTTAATTTAATAAGCTTGTATTACAAATATTATATAATAAGCATTAATAGCTCTTAACAAGATTTTCAAATACCCCTACCCTCAGACTGCTTTCTAGCTGTAGCTGTCATTAGTAAGGTGCTAGGATATTCAGGCATTAGACCTAAAAATACCATCTCAAGTCCAGCATTTATCTAATTTATTGTAGTACAAGCTTATTAAATTAAATCACATGATATGTGACATGATTTCCTTGCAATTATAGTTTTGCACTTGAGGCTTTGGCAATGTTATATTGCTAAAGCTATTAATATATGGTGTATCTGAACATAGTTCAGACTCATATGGCTATTTAAGTTAAATAGCTGGACTTGGATTTGAAGATGTATAGATGTCTGAAAATTTCAGATGTTCTACTTAATGGTTAACTATTAGATAAATGCTGGACTTGAGCTGGTATTTTTAGATATAATGTCTGAATATCCTTGTGCCTTACTGATAACAGCCACAGCTAGAAACTGGTCTGGGGATAGGGATATTCAGAAAAGTGAGTGGAGAGAATGGAAATGCTTAAGAGCTACTTATACTCTTTACATAACATGTATACATATGTATTATAACTTTTAAATTCATTTTACCTAATTAACACCATTTACATAATTCCTTAAATGCTTTTTTTGAACATACTAATGATATTATTTGTTTTTTTTCTTTTCATATTATTCCATTTCATTAGTTATATTTTTTAACAAATAAAAATTTACTCTCTATATAAATATTTATGTTTTTGATACACTTTGTTATAAATTTAAGTTTAAAAAAATAACAACTTTGTAAATAAAAAAAACCCCTAAACAAATAGAATTAATAAAAATTGTATTTAGTAGTGGTGGTGGGGAGGCAACTTATTCTCCATAAAACATTTATTTTTCTGACAAATTTTGTTAAATAAATTCAAATAATAAAAATATTCTTTTAAATATTGAAAAGCAATTTTACAATTACAAAATAAAAATGAAACAGTAAAAACAATAACATAATTATTACCACTAGGCACTTCCTATTTGAGGTCAATAATTGTTTAAATGACTAATTTTCTGCTAAAAAAAAATATATATTCAAATACCACAAATTAATTAGAACTATCACATAGATTAATGATTTGATCTTACTCATTAGTATTATATGTTATAGGCATGACTAATTGTCAACATAGACTTGAATTGTTAACTGGAACACCAGGAAAAATAATTTATTTATTGCGTATTTGTGTATAATTCCATTACTGATAGCTTGATAGGTATCTTAAAAATTAATTATACATTTCCAAGGCTTCCAATAATTTACATAAACAATATGGCTGACTAAAAGCTGTCACATTTAATCTTTCTTTTATTTCTTTTAAATATTAGTATAATAATACAAAAGTACAACAATTAAAAATACAAGCCAATTGACTGTAATTAAAGTAAATGTAATTTAACTCCAGTAAACATAAAATATATACAAACATCATTTTCCAGTCTCTCTGCACAAACCACCAAATAACCCTGCTGTGGAAGTATTATTCCTTATTGGGTAGTATCCTGTAATTTTAGAAATAATACACTACATGTTCTTCTGTCAATGAAAGATTTAAAGTTTTAATTCTTTTGGCAAAATATTCCCTTCAAAAAATAACAAAAATGCTTAATGACAATCTTATCTAGCTAAACATATAAAAAATCATGACAATGCTCACAACATGTTAATGTTTTTATATTTTAATAACTATAAAAATTATTAATTATATCATGTGAATGGAATTTAAAAGAGATTTATTAATATTTTTTAATAATTAATGGGAATTTACAATCGATTTGTTAATTTTTTTAAAATTTAACAAGTAACACAACTTTGGTAAAATAAGTTTGAGAAAAATAAATTAATAAATACTTTGATGCCATGAACATGTATAATTAAAAAAAGATTGTCAAGCTTCTGGTGATGATGGTATTATACACAAGTACCATTTATTACTTTGGAGCTCATGAGCAGGAACATCAAAAGTGACAAGTTGGAATCATGATTCTTAGGCCTTGAAATGCATAACCCAAAACTTTACCATTGTATAAAATTATATAAAATAAATATCACAAAACATTTAAACTCAGTAGATTTGAGACAAATTAATTAAAGTTGTCATGTAGATTGCTAATTTTATATTAATCTTTAGTAACATGTTATCTGGAGCCAAGGCCAATACTTAGTATAGATTTAAATTGATAAACTGGAACACAAACAAAAATGAATAATTGGTTTGTTTATTGGAAGTTCATTAAAAGTTTAACCACCAGAAAGGACAGTTGGAACCTATGGTCCTTGACTATTAGAGATAATAACACTACAGCTACATTTAACTATATAGGTGAATACCAATTATAACCCACAAAAATTTTTGAACTTAATAAATGATATCTGGTCGAGAATTCCTTTTTTAAAATACAATTTTTTTTCAGCAAAAGTATGTCATTGCCAGAAATATATAATTATACTTAGGATATTTTAATAATCAATACATCAAATTCACTTCCTCATTTAAAATTATGTAAACAAACTAAGCATATATAAAAATAAATGGTAAGAGACAGGTAGTATTATCTGTATTTTTATATTGGACTATTTCCATCATCTAATATGTGTGTTGAATGTCTTTAGAAAAGTTTTAATTTTTAGTTAAATATTCCAAATGCATTCAACTGTTAGTAATATCACAGCAAGCAGGTTAGTATATGCACCAACTGTTAGTGATATCACAGCAAATAAATGTTAATAATATCACAGCAAACAGGTTAGTATATGCACTAACTGTTAGTAATATCACAGCAAACAGGTTAGTATACGCACAACGTTTCGAGAGGTATTTTTCTCCCCTCTTCTTCAGGTGTTGCTGGCCTGACCAGTGACAGTACTAGCATGGGATTCGAACCTGGGTCCTTAGATTCTTGATTATTGAAATTTAAGGTAACGCTCATACTAACCTGTTTGCTGTGATATTACTAACAGTTAGTGCATATACTAACCTGTTTGCTGTGATATTATTAACATTTATTTACTGTGATATTACTAACAGTTGGTGCATATACTAACCTGTTTGCTGTGATATTACTAACAGTTGAATGCATTTGGAATATTTAACTAAAAATTAAAACTTTTCTAAAGACATTCAACACACATATTAGATGATGGAAATAGTCCAATATAAAAATACAGCTAGAACACCATCATCACAAACCTTCAGAAAAACAGGTAGTATTATCTGTCTTTTGGAAAATGTATTTATGTTACATATCTCATTGGAAGTTTCAGTTTCTTCTTGTTTAGTTATATATATATAACCATTAGAAACCAGTCAACACTTACATAATCCCAATATAGATAACAATCTCAAACTGTTGTCAAGGCAATCTCCATTTAATAATATATATATATAATTGAAATAATATTTTTAACGGTTTACAAACAATTACAAACAATCTTTAAATCCACATAAGTACTTTCGGTTACTTTCTAACCTGCCTCAACTGCCATTAAATTCAAAAACCAAAAGCAGAAACAAACATCATCAATTCAAATTCCATGAATCTCGTATTTTAATGTTAGAAGCTTGTCGATTTATTAAATGCGTTTTATTCCTATTTATAAAAATTGCCTCTTTAATTTTTCTTTTACTATGGTTTCTCTCTTCGTGAAGAATTTTTACATTTTCAAAATTAAATTTAAATTTATATTTACATTGTTTCTCTCTTCGTGAAGAATTTTTACATTTTCAAAATTAAATTTAAATTTATATTTACATGCATTTTCAAAATTAAATTTAAATTTATATTTACATGTAATGTAAATATAAATTTAAATTTAATTTTGAAAATGTAAAAATTCTTCACGAAGAGAGAAACCATAGTAGGAATAAAACGCATTTAATAAATTGACAAGCTTCTAACATTAAAATATGAGATTCGTGGAATTTGAATTGATGACGTTTGCTTCCGCTTTTGGTTTTTGAATTTAATGGCAGTTGAGGCAGGTTAGAAAGTAACCGAAAGTACTTCTGCGGATTTAAAGATTGTTTGTAATTGTTTGTAAACCGTTAAAAATATTATTTCAATTATAATTACAATATTGTTTTTAATTAACGGATATTTGATTTATTTTATATATATAATAAAATACAACAGCATGAAAATTTTAGACATTACATAATAAATTGCAGAAATCCTTTCAATTACTGCCACATAATCATTATAAACTGTATTCAGACATAATATGAGCACACCCAATTCAGCTAATGTCCTATTTCATTTTATCTCTACTTTTTATAGATTTTTCACATTAATAATTTGTGAATTAAAAAAAATATTTTCTTTATTAATAAAAAGTTACTTTCTCTAATCCTTATATTCTTACCATTCTTCTTTTCACCATTATTTTTTAGTATATACAAATTTAATGTTTAAAACTTTAGTGTTACTGTGATTTATTAATTACATATATTAGTCATGGTTCATATTGATTTTACATATAATGTAAAATAGTCATTAAATAGACTAGTGAAGAAAGAAAGATATTCATAAAAGAGTGATAAAGTAGATAGCCTTATTCACTAGGTCCACTAATAGACAAATGATGAGGATTTAGGCCATTTTAAAATCTTTCTTTTACTATTTCATAAGAAGAATAACTAAAATTTAGTTTCTAATATAATATGAAGTTTCTCCACTTGATAAAAATACATAGGACTTACTGAAGAGCAAAAGATTAACAAATCAATAAAATATGAACTATTTGCATCTGATATTGATTTTACACCCTTATATTAAATAAAATTAAGAAAGTAATATATTTTGTAACAAAAGTAATTTATTTATTAAAACAATATCAATTATTTATATTAAAATATATTTATGAAAAATAAAGTGTAAATGACATAAAAATCCGTAAAAAATATCTGCATTTATTCTTGAATTTATTATTTCAAATATATATAAAATAAAACGAAAAAAATAGCCTATTTTTCAATAAAATATGAAAATAAAAGGTAATTCATACACAAAATATGTATGAAATAAAAGGAAGCAATATTTAATATACACTTGTCATAAATTCAACAAAATATTCAGATGTCATAAACTTACATTCATTACAGATTTGTATTTCTGCAACAATTTTTATTTTTGTAAATGTATTTTTTTATTATTAAATAATTGATATTGTTTTAGTAAATAAATTATTTTTTATTGCAAAATATATGTTTTCTTGATTTTATTTAATGTAAACTTGTGGTTGTAAATTGAAGAATAGATTTGGATATTTTATTTTTTATCTTTTTTTCCTTTGTTCTGATGAGTAAATACTGTGAAGCTCCATGAAATTGGTAGTTACACACCAAAATTCATTTGTGACCAATATTATATTATCACTATGATTGGCATTGGGCCAAAAACAATAAACAGAAATCCCAATCCTGATTATAATTCAAATAAATTTTTAAGCTTTATGTGACTAAAATTCAAATCCAGGTCATATACTCAAAGACAAATATGCAAACCACTACACCATATAGCCTTTATTTACATACCAGTTGCTCCCAGCCTTATAAAGGCCTATGATTTTTTAAATTGGTTGATTTAACAATTTTTTTTTAAGTTTTAATGTAAATTAAACAAAAGATTTTAAATGTGAGAATTGTGTACTGATATGAAAGACTGTCATTACGGTCAAATACAAGAATTTTGGGCTTTCAGCTCATCGTTTTTGTAATAATTGATTGCTTTAATAAACTTCTTTTTTAAAGATTTAATGTAAATGAAACAAAACAGTTTAAAATTATATAAATATATTTTTTAATTTTAATAAAGCTAAATTAAAATTTACATTTTTAAATATACCTGTTATATTTGACAGACTATGACACAAATATATCTGCTTCAGGTTATTAAGTGGGGGTCCTGCACATCTTATTTGATTGGTCAAAATGTTGTTTTCTTTTTTTAATGACAGAAAAACTATAAGCATAACATCAATGGACATATGAGCATTTGATACATCTCAAACGTAGCTTTCTAAAAATGTCTTTAACAAAAAAATATGATGAAATTTGGATTTTTTATTAATTTTTTTCGTAACAGATGCATTTAATTTTTTTTGATCAATTTTGTAATTTCCATGAAGCAATAAAAACAAAACTTTTATTGGCCTTATGAGTTAAACAAAATGGATAAAAAATACACTGATTTACAAACAAGGCCTTCCATGGAGTCTAAACATAATTGCAGAATATCGGGCTCGTAAGTACACAATTTTAATTTTTTTAATTTTTTGAAGAATATATATATATTTTTTAATTATTTGAAAAAATGATTTAATTTTTATTAATGTGCATTTGTAGTGTTGTGTATCTATATAAATTCTATATTTATTTATGCTCATATGAATTCATGTGTACAGTAATTTTGTGTGTTCTAATCCACTTATTTTATAAAAATAAACTTATTTTATAAAAATAATGATTCTCAAAAGATTTAATAATTTATTATTTATTATTATGTTTATATGGTGTGTTATGTGTTTACTCTTGCATGTTGTATAACAAGTAATGATTTAAAAAACCAATAATCAAATGTATGGAAAGATTGCATATGCAGGCAAAGAATCAAATTCTGATTCTTGCCTATGCCTTGATATTCATCTGTGGAGTCACTAATTTTTCCATATTTCATCATATTATTTTCAAGTCTATAACTAACAAATGGACTATATGCAAATAAATTATATCTATGTGATACAATAAATATAACAAGATAGCATCACTGGTGTGCATAAAAGTATAAACAGCCCTAGTGTGCATAAAGAACATAAACATCACTGATGTACATGAAGAGATGAAACAAATTTTATCAGTGATACAGACAATAGCTTACAATTTCTAGTTTTAGATAGACAAAAAGCTAATTGCTATGGTGACAAATGTATATCTATTTTCTGGAAATGATTTGTTTGTATCTTTTATTAGGATGAATCTTTTTCTTATAGATGTCTTTCAGTTTTGGTAACTTTTGGGGTGCAAGATAAAAATGAAGAATTCTTATGTGAATACTTTCAGAGATTCTGAAGCTATGGATTATCTCAGGTAAAACATATTATATATGGTTTGAAAGATAATTTTGTGAGGAATACAAAGAAATTATCAGTGAAGATGTAATTTAAATTTAGTTAATGATGAATTAGAAAATATGAACAAACAATAAAGTAATAATTATGTCGGATGTTGAAAATTTTTTCTTTACTTTTTAAATGTTAATCACTATTTGTCTTAATTTTATTGTTTTTCTTAGTTTTTCTAGTTTCTATCAATGTAAATTTTTTTGCTCTAACTGAAGTTATTGTGAAAATTGTATCTCGGGTCAGTTTTTAAAAAAATTCAATATGGCGCTCTAGATTCAAGCAGATATATTTACTGGAGCATCCTCTGAATAAAAATTAAAAAAATATTTTTTTTTGATTTTTCGATAGCATCATAACTAATCATAATACTCTTTTTGCTTTATTAATATTAAAGTTTAATGTAAATATGGTTTTTATTAAACATTGCTAAGTATGTCATTCATTTGAATTATATTAGAGGATTGAAAGATCATGAATGCACAGAGTACCTTAATGCTGAATTATGATTCAACATTTGTAGCTATTCTGCAGCTGGCTGGGAATCTTTGCCATGAAATATATACTATATCTCTGTAGTTAAAAGCACTAGTACTTATTTTTTCCTCAACATTTTTTATTTAGTGGTGGAATTACTTCCTTCACATAAATGTAGTGATTGTGAATTTGACAAGTGATATTGGACAAACATTAATACATTCACCAATCAGACAACAGAAAAAATACAGATTTTATATATGAGATTGCAATCAATCAAATTAATTTATAGCATGTAATATTGTAATTATATATATATGCAGAAAAGCTATCAGACAGTCATCTCCAATTATACATATATTGCTTGAACAATTTCCAATTGTCAAATCAGCTAGATGTCTTTTCATCTAAATTTCTTCACCAGAAATGATACCCTGATCTAGTTATATTTAAACTGTGACTACTATTTATTGGATTTTAAAATTTGAATATGTTAGTAATCAAATATACACATATGATATTAAGACCATATTATGCATATAATGTAATAGTTGGAGACAAAGTGAAAAGTATGTTTTTGAAGTTATGTGAATAGAAATTATCTTCATTCATTATATGTTAGTAGTTTGTATTAAATTATTGAATAGCACATACCTACCTACCTTCCTGCATACCTATCTACCTATTTAGGTCTCTTCCTCTCTACATAGATATATTCCTACCTGACTACTTAACTATATTTCTCTTTACCTATCTTACTTACCTACCTTCCACACCCATCTATCTACCTATCTACTTTTCTTTCTCATTTCTTACCTACTTATCTACATTCTTCTTTTCCTCCCCTTTTACCTTCCTATCTATTTACCTTTCTACCTCCTTCCCTTCCCACATCTCTTTCTATCTAATTATCTCTTTATATACCTACCTCCTTTTCTCCCTACCTATCTACCTATTTATCTATGTATAAGCATTGGAAAATCTCAAGCATTTTAGACCTCTACTTTGTCTAATACTTGAGGGATGTTCAAGAAATATGTATATAGTGTCAATATCTTTTTTACTAATTAATAGCTTATAATATTACAAGTTAAAATCAGGAACTCTATGAATTAATTTTACTGATTATATATTTTTCTTCAAAATGGAAGTTAATTATTAAATACATACACACACATTTATATATAACAAAATATACTGCAATGAAATATAAAATTATTATTCATAAAACCATATTCTTTTGTGAAATATAATTAGATATATTTTGATTTAATATAATGAGCATGCTAATAGCTCTAAACAAGCTTTTTTTAATAAATGCTGCAAGAGCAAGCATTTAAAATCTATATTTAGTATTATCCCTATCCCCAAACCAGTTTCGAGCTAATGGCTCTCATCAGTGAGATACTATAACATTCAAATACTAGATATAAAATACAAACTCAAGCCCAACATTTATTAAATACTTACTATATATATTAATAAACTGTTTCAATCAAGTTTTAACATTTAAATGTATATTTAAAAATATTACTTTATTAGTAGTAATTAATTTATAGAACACATAGAAAGCTTATGTAAATAGTCTGAACAGGCACTAACTTTTTCAGACTATTACTTTATTGGGAAATTTTTAACATGATTTAAAATATCCATAGTACCAACGCTTTATTCTGGGTCTTTGAAAAAATTATTTTTAATTAAAATGTATTTGACCTATTAGGAATATGATTTTTTTTGGATTGTAGAATTCTTAAGATATTTTTAATATTAGAATCAAACTTGAATGTATTACTTTTGATAGAAATTATTTTTACATTGCATTTCAATTCATTGTCCAAGTTACAGATTTAGATTAAGAAATAGTAAACATGGCTATTACTTGATAATAAAAAGACGTAAAAGGTGGCTGCTGGAGAAAAAGTACATTAGATTTAAAAAATCTATGTGAATTAGCTGGAGATCTGAAACATCTCACTGATGAAATCTATAAGCTAAATGCTAGTCTGAGGACATAGACAGAATGTAGTGGACAGAGATTTATTGGACATTAACCACTAGAATTTATTAATTACTCAAATTCATCCCAGATGGCAGAACTGAAGTAAGAGAAATCGATTTGATGTCTAAAAATATTAAGTAAGCTAGAGGTCGTGTATTTTGTTGGGGTTGTTTATTAAAATTTTTAATTTTCAGCCCATATACATATATTATTTCTATTAAAAGCGTTCCATTTATATCACAAAAGCAACATAATTAAAAAAAGGCATATTTACATTAAAAACTATTTTTTTAAAATAAATATGGAGAGTTATATGTTGACTTTAACAAGAACAACTGAAAGAAAAATATAAGTCTAAAAAAATATCAGTGACATTATTACAAGAATTAAAAGATAGAAGCAGAATTGGACTGAATATGTCACTAGAATATATGACAATAGATTAACAATCTAGAGATTGTAATGACTTAGAAAAAAATTGCAAGATAGATAAAATAATGAAATTTTCTAGATATGTAAAAAAATGCTATGAATTAAAGAAACTGGATTAAATTTGAAGAGACAACCATGACCTGGGTTGATAAGCTTGAAACCATGCATCTATATTTGTAATTATTTTATGTGTTTGTGTTAAACTGAAAAGGATAAATATTAATTTTTAACTAGGTATAAAGATTTTATTTGAGTTAGGAATCATATGACAATCTTCAGTCTAATAAATAATTACAAGTTATCATTAAATATATTTTTTGGAATGGATGGGATCAAAGTTGTGAATACAGAAAGTTTGATGCTACTAAATCAAGTAATAATAATTTGATATTAATGAATACTGAACAAATAATGACATATAAGAGAATGTGACTTGTGCCGACTGAAGAGTACTACTTCAACACAAAATGCCTCTTGAGGGTCATTTATCTTTTTACATGTCTTTATTGATTCCAAGAATATGTAAAAGCAGATATATTAATCTTTAATTGCATTTAAATTTTATATCTGTGTTAGGAATAATATGATAATCTTTAGCATAGTAAATAATTTGTAATATTCATTAAAATATTTATTTGAAGTGGATGGTGTCAAAATTGTGAGTACAGAATATTCGACACTTGTAAATCAAATGATGATGATTAGTATTTTTCACAGGATGACATCTCCCATAACAATAAAGAAGATTTTAGCATTACATTGATTTTCTTTTTTAACCAAGGTAATTTGACATCATTACTATTGAAAATTTGCTATAAACTTGTCTAATGATTATTATTGGATGGTTACATAGATAGTTTGTTGGCCTTCTACCTGAAAAAAAGATTTTAAGTTTAATATGATCTGAAAAATTTCAAGAATCACAAGTTTGAATTTAAATCCACAAGCTATCAGCATGGCATAGTATTAAAAAGTTTACATTTATGCTGTTTTTTATGTATATTAGTTGATAATTTCATCATTAAAATAGTTTTTCATCATCATCAATCATTATCAATCCACTGCAGGATGAAGGTCTCTCCAAGTTCAAACCATCTTCTTTGAACTTTAGCTTCTCTTCTCCACATAATCCCTGCACACTTTCTTATTTCATTCATCCATCTCACATGCGGTCTCTTTCTGGGTCTTTTACAATCTCTTGGAATCCAGATTAAGATTTCAACTGTCCATCTATTAGCATCTCTTCTAGAAATATGTCCAGCCCAACTCCACTTCAGTCTTTTAATTTTTTAATGAGATCAATAACATCTGTTTGTGCTCTTACTCATAATAGTTTTTATCTGTATTTATATATTGGACTATTTCCATCGTTTGATATTAAGTAGTGAATATCTTTACAAAAATTTAACTTTTATTTAAATGTCCAATTACATTCAATTGTTAATAATAGAATACAGGTTAATATAGACACAATGTTTCAAGTGGTATTGTTCTTTTTTCTTCTTCAGGTATTGCTGACCTATAACAGTATAGCATGGGAATCAAATCTAGACCTTTAGATTCTTGAATATTGAATTTTAAGGTGATGGTCTAATCAATTGAGCCATTATGTAAAAAACAACAGTTACTAGACATTTTATATGCTTATCATAAATCAACATAGGATGACTATACTTAATGTCTGGAAACCATTAATTAACTTTGTTCTTAGGAAAAAGTAGAGAAATCAGGAGAAACCTCATAGATAAGTATATGAAATTTCTACTGTCTGTCGTCTTTGTCAGGATGGCTCAATTAATTACAATGTTATCTTAAACTTCAATATTCAAGATCTAAAGATCCAGGTTCGATTCCCATGCTAGTACTGTCACTGGTAAGACCAGCAACAATGGAAGAAGAGAAAAGAATAGCTCTGAAAACGTTGTGCATGCAAACAGTTGAATGTAATTGGAAAATTTAATGAAAGTTGAATTTTCCTAAAGACGTTCAATATTTAATATTAGATGATTGAAATAGTCCAACTTATAACTAAAATACCATCGGCCAAATCTTCAGGAAAAAAAGTTTTTATCTATTTAAAATATAATATTTTTTTATTTACCCAAAATTATGTGAAAATATAGATAAAACGTATTTGCAATACGAAATAAAAAAAGCTAACAATTTTTTTATTATAGCCTTCCTTACTTTTTATTAATTCATATTCAATAAAACAATAATTTGTTTAAATCTGAGTTATCATCAATGTAACATATATCAACAATGTTAAGATGGGTAAATTATTTTAATAGAAAGATTTAAAAAATGTCAACATTTATATTATAAAAATAAAAAAAAAAACATTTATATTATTGTAAAATATTATTAATTTATTTTTAAATGACCTATTTGTTAGTTATCAATACATCAAATACTGTTTTTGATTTGATTATTTTGATAACAATGAAGTTTTTTTTTTTTAAAAAAACTTAGTCGAATGCTTTTTTTTACATATCTATTTTCTCCCGTACATTCTCTTTTCTGAGAGATAACCCTTCCCTCCCCCGAAACATTCTCCTCCGGTTATTTTACTCTTATATTAAGCTTGATCAAAACTGGATTCATTATTATTATTCATGATATGTGTGGTTTAATTTAACGGGAGTGCGTTGGATTTGGGAGCTAAAAATCTGCGGATAACGATCATCGCCAAAATTCGAATATCACGTGATTTCCGCCTCGCAAAGCACATAGTAGCGGAGTGCGTTGGATTTGGGAACTAAAAGTATGCGGATAATACCTTAGTTCTGTCACCTCCAAAATTCTAATATCACGTGACTTCCATCTTGCAATGCACACAGTAGCACACTAAAGAGCTAAAGATTCATACGGATTAATGGATTACACCTCACATTAGATGTTTGATTGTCGTGACTTCCAGTTTCCAGTGCTCGATATAAGATGACTTGAAAAATAACATTTTAGTAAAATATAATCAGTTAAAAGTTTTTCCAATTTTAATCAGTAAATAAATTTAGAAAATTAAAATAAATCAATAATATAGAGGCTTATCTTTTTTTTTAAACGTTCTTTTTAAATAAGCTAAGAGAAGACCGAGTATAATATAAAAACATATATATATAATATTGAAGGGAGAAATGAAAACAAAAAGAATATATTTTTATTTATTATAAAAAATGTGAATGTTGACTCAACGCTGGATGATATAGTTGCTGAAAATATTTTTTTAGATGATACCTAGAAATAATTTTAAGAAAAGAATATTTAAAAAGAAGATCAAAAGTGTTAAAAACATGGTTTCATAAATATGCAGAGAGAGGATATCAATAAGCGGAAAAATTTAAGAGATTTTTAAAAAGCATTTATATTGAATTACTAGTAGCAAGAACGCAGTTGAGATATGAAATGTCACATTTTAGGAAATGAGAATGGAAAGGGGGCAAATTGATGTGCCTTGATAAGAAAGGAGAGATTATAGAGATCATTATTAAGACAGATATTTAGGAAGAAATTGTAGAAACCATATATGGAAATTAAAAAGATATAAATATTAAGATAAAATATTTACTGGAAATGAAAAAAATATGAGATGTAAAGTGAATATTTGATAATATGCAAATAAGGATATAGATAAGTTAAGAAAAAATAAATGTAAAATATTACTTGCAGCTTATATGAATGGACATAATATGGAAATGGATGCATTGTATAATATAAGAGCATGATGGGAAATTTATATGGCTGACACATAAATTTAAAGAATCTATTGATTATGTATTATTAGGTAAATGGAAAGTAAAAAACTAAAAAAAAATAATAAAGTTTTTGATTTTTAAAAACGACCTTTTCTGTGTGTATTTTCATTTTACCAGATATTACGTTGGCTCAGAAAAGAAGAAAATTAATAACAATTGAATTACTTGAAAATAATAAGTCTTATACATATTTTTTACAACAAATAAAAAATGGAATAAAAATACTTTGTATTGTGTTTGGTCTGAATTGCAAGTTTCAGGCTCAAACCAACAGAGATATGAATAAAAATATGAACACTCAATAAATACAGTTGTACATAGATAAATGTAGTTAATACTGTCCTGGTAATGCTGGACTCACTTTTAGCTTGTCTCATGAGTTTTAGTCAAGATTCTTCCAGCTGGATTGGACAGCTTGCCTTGAGTCGGCCATTAGTCGTAGCAGCTTCCAGTCCTATAGTGGACTTGCCTCACTTCATAGACATATCAGAAATGACTATAGTAGAAATTCCTTTGCAGTTGAAAGTGGTTTTAATTGAGCGCATATTCAGTTGTTCTGGTTAGGCAGACATTATCTATCTGTTTCTTTGAGGAGGGACAAGTAGAGATTATAAAAATATTTTTAAAAGCAAATGAAATAAGATGAAGTGAAATTTAAATATTATAGCTATTTAAAAAAAAAATTGAATAGAATTTAAAAAAATAGAAACAATTAATATGACAATGGAATAAATTAATAAGAATTAAATAGATAAAATTTTAAGTATGGGAGACAAAATGTGCTAAAAATGTTGAAGACATATGAAGAAAAGAAATAAAAAGACATTATTAAATAAAAAGATGAAAGAATGTGAAAAAGAAAACGAATTTGGAAGAAATATTCAGTGAGTTTATAATAAAAGAATTCATGAGGATAGAGATAAAATGGAATTTCAAAATTGAATAGAACAATAAATATAATTAAAAAAATAAGAGGTCTTATTAGTCAAAATAAGAGTCATAGATCACATGAAGCTATCTCTTAAGCATGTAAGTTGTAAACAATGAGGATTGCCAATTCCTCTACAAGCTTTGTGATAAATGCTTAGCCAGAGCCAGCACTTAAAATATCTCTGTCAGGAACCCCTCCCCAAACCCCTGACCATGGTTTCATGCTTTGGCACACCTCGGAGAGGTGTCAGGCTAGTTTCTATCTTGAGGACTTTTATCAGTGAGGATCCTTGTATTTGAGATAATTGCACCTAGATCTTAGGACCTAATGCAACCCTCTACTACTGTCTGGAGAGTCTTACCTCTGTTTTAACAGCTTATGTAAGCATAGGGAATAGTGATCATGTAATGTCTAGTGGTTTAACATTAGACAGAATGAACTTTTAGATAGAAATGAAGTTTAATAATTAAATTTTGTGAAATCAATGACAATTTATCTTTCTGTTATTTTGTGAAACATTAATTGTACACATAGTTCCCATCAGATGGAGTTCAAATACGCTGTAGCTTTAGCACAAGGTAATGGAAGACTTCAGTTTTATTAGCAAAAAAAAACATGAACAGTATTAGGTTGCAGAACACATTATAAAATTATGTGTAGACAACACATTGATTACTGTTTAAGATTAATATCAGAAACTAACATGGGAGGTCTTTTGTGTAATTCATAGTCAACTAAAAAAACCTAAAGATAGAAACAAAACAAATTAGAAAGAAGGCAAAGAAAAGAAAAATAAACATAAATTTTAAAATTAAAATGGATGAGCAGATATAGCAAAAATAATAATTGAATGGTTCAGGAGTTCACAAGAAGTTGAAGCACTACAAATGACTGTACTGGAGCCATATATGTGGACTTTGAGCTCCAGGATCTACCACCTACTATACAAGATTAAACAAATAGTTTATTGCTGCCAGAGTTGGGCTATTATTAATAGACTTTGAGTTTTAAGCTCTGCTATTCTACCAATACACTTAACAATAATAAGTCTCCTTGAGAGAAATAAATAGAAATTTTCAAAGTAAAAAGAAACATCATAAGTTGCAAAGATTTTCACATTTCGTACTGTCATATTTCAGGCTCTAATTACGATCTTTTTCTTGCTGTAAAATTTTTAACATCTGTAAATGTTACAACTAGTTATACAATGAATTTAGGATTACAGCAGTATATAGACTGATAGTGTTGGAAAATATCATTGATTTTTTTGTCAACAATAAGTTGACATTAGATAGTAAAAATATAAAGCTTTACTTATAAATAAAAGTTATAAAAAGAAAGGTAAAAAATTTGATAGAGATTTTAGAATAAAATAGGTGTAATTGGTATATAAAGACAAATATCAAACTATGATACTTTAGCATGGGTAAATTTATATGATTTAGAGATAAATGTATCAAGTAGTTTAAACACATACCACCTTTGGGTTCTTCAGTAAATATATATTTAAAATTAGACGTATGCTTCAAAATAAAATCACTTTTTATATGATTTATAGAATTAAAAGAAAATTACAGCCTAGAAGGAGTTTGTAGAAAAATAGCAATGACAAATTATAACTCAAAAAGTAAAAATCAAATAGAAGTAAGTAAATAAAATATACCACAAAGAAATCAACCAGGATGCTTTTGATGAGATCAGCCATATATAGTTAAATAACAATGAAAGGAGTTGGAAAGTATATGCCAAAAAAGTATCATAAAGAATATACATTTTTGTTGAGATCAAAATAAAGTTATATTAAGTTTGGGGTCATCACATAAGAGTAAAGTCTACAGATATTTTTCACATTGTTTAAAAAATTGTAAAGAAAAGTTAAGAAAAATCAGTAAAATAACTGAACAAATTTATGCCAATTTATTTGGAAATACTGAGTAGGTTGATGGCCACCACCTTTCTGCTCCTAAAAATGTCTATGGGCTGCACCTGCACTCCATCAACACTCTTCTGATCCAGAAATCTCACAACACTATCCTTACACTTCTAGGTCACTTTCCTGCTGACCTTGTGCATATCATCATCACTCCCACTGAGACTCCCCCTTCCAATGGCAGGCCCAGGTCATGGACCTCACTCATCACCAATATCCTACAAAAGGCTGGCTTTGCTATACCATTCATTGGAAGCAAATTAAAGTACTGGGCAGTTTTCAATCGGACCACAGACTTCTCCATTGTTTCCCCTACATTCCTCAAACTTACCAATACTCAATTAATCCACAAATTCAAAAGGTGGTCCCTCGAGACAAAATTCCTTGATTTCCTCCTCAAAATCAACCTTCACTCCCTTCCCACCAATCAATTTTTGCTCAGCCATAGGAGTTTCACCAAGATCTCTCCCCTATGCCAACTCTGCAAAATTGACAATGAAACCCTCCAGCACTTCCTACTCAAATGTCCCTTTCTGCTTGGAGTGAGATGTGTCATCAACTCCTGCTTTTCATCACACAGAACACCATCTTCAACCTCCAAGAATCCATAGAAACAGGCATCTTTGCAACTATCAGACTATCAGTTTTCCTCATCTATGCACTCTGGCTACACCAATGTGCTATTATTTTTGACCAGAGAGTACACTCAGTGAATCAAAAACTTGGACCTAACTCGTGTTCTCAAAACCAGAGATACCAAACTAGCCCCACCTCCACTCCTCACAGACATTTGGGCAATCTTCCAACTCCTATCCTCGCAATCTCTGTCACAGGACTCAACCATTTAATTTTTTGTGACCCATGTGATCGTTCACTCAACAAAGATGTGCATCTCAGACTTGCAACCAAAGACTTCTTCTTGGCCTGGATTATATACCATTTCCACTTCCCTTTTCCTTTTCATATGTATCCTTCCCCTTTCACCATGTTGACCCTGAATTTTCATTTTACCATGTAACCACTCCTTTGTCAACATTTTTTAACTGTATTTGTATCTGTTTTTTTAATGAATAAACTTTCATCATTGAGAAAAAAAATACTGAGTAGATTATAGGTGGTAAGATGTTTTTTTATCTTTACAGTGAAAAGAAGCTTTAACAAAGTGTGCAAACTTTCATAAAATATTCTTTTAGGCAAACAGAAATAAGATTATGATGCAAAAGAAAACTTTATAGTGAAGGATAATTGCTAGATGTAAGTTGTCTTTAGAAAATGTAAGGGTTACTACTCTCAAGTATTGTATAATTAAATATATATAGAAGTAAACAGAATATTGGTTGTGAGTTAATTTGTAATAATAGTAAGGAAAGTAGTTTATTGTTTTTTTTTTTTTAAATTTTAATTTATTTTCTTCTAAAATCATTGCTAACATATTATATTCCATGTTTTTTATGAGATTTGATGTGCAAATAAATTTTCTGTTTATTCTATTAATAAAATTAGGATTTCTAGTGTCTATTCTTTTTAAAAATATTTGGTTTCATTTAAAATTATTTTTAAAAGGTTTATAATATTTTAATGATTCCAATAATTATTTAAGCTAGCTTTTGTCTCTTTCTAATGACATCCATTTGCATAAAACGCAACGATAGATAATTTCAATTATCATTGAATGAAAACTGTTTCAAAATTTCTTCTAAAGATAAAAAAACAATAAAACAGATATTCACTTAAATTTTGGTAAACTTTTTTTTTATGAATCCAACAATTGACTATGACTTTGGTGAATAGAACAGGGAGCCTGAAACAGCGAAAACTGGAGTCCTAGGCTCCCTCCAGTAACAAGGGAATATACACATAAAATGAACAATGTGGGTGACTTAGTCTGCAAGTTGTGTAAGAAAGGCATAGAAAATATTAGTCATCTGTTAATTGAATGTAAATGCCTGCAAGAAGAAAAGGTACAAATAGTAAAGATGTGGAAAGAATAAATATAAACTTAAGTGATTATACAGAAAATGGGTTCATAGTTTTTATGCTAGGTTTGGCAAAAGATAAGAGGGCTTTAGATATAAAGGACAAAAAGTGAAGATTATGATGTGGAAATGGGATAGAGAAGGATATAGGAAAAATGTTGGGAAGGTAATGGAAAGGTAAAGTAAAGTGGCTAACCGGTTTCTCTGGGCATAGTGGCTGAGAGATTCCTTGACTCCAAAAAATAAGAAGTAATCACATCACATTAAAAGTTATGAATGTTTTTAAGGATATTTTATGTCAAAGTATTTTTTTAAAAAAAAAATAGGAATCTTAATATAAGATTAAAAGCTCAATTAAAACTTTCTTTAATCAAAGAAACTTTTCTCTTTAGCTAAGTAATTAAATAAAGATGCATATTATCTCCATAACTAGGTGAAACTTTATACTAAAAGTATAATAAAATTAATATATTTATAGGGAAGACATTGTCAAATACTGTAGCAGAAATAGTTTGCCAAGTCTTGTGCAAAGAAACAGGGCAGTAATGTTCAGTTTTTATATCTATAAAAATGGATTAGGCAGCTAATCTAAACAATACTAACAGTGAAAATAAAATTCCATTTATTATTAGAGGTTACAAAGTCTAATTAAGTTAAACTTAGATCATCTTACCAAGATAGAGTCACCAAATATTAATTTTACAGATAAGAAATGGATCTTTCATAAGGTAATTAAAATGAGTACTTAGTGACTCGACTTTGAAACCTGGTTAGGCATTGTTAATATTTATGAAGAATTGAATTTTATTCTTGATGTTGGTGTTGTTTAGATTAGTTTCATATATAAAAGTAGGTGAGCTTAGGGTGTTGGAATAAGTGGATTGCATTTTTATTAGCATTGTAGTTAGATGCTATTTCTGTGAGCCTTTGAATCTTATGCAAGTTTATTTGTGGTGGGCTTTGGAAGTATGAATTTGAGCAGAATTAGTTAGACATTCTTAACATTTACTTTGGAATGAATTTTATTCTCATAGTTGGAATTGTTTAGATTAGCTATCAATGAATGAACTTAGAGTGTTGATGAGAGTGGAATCATTTTGTAAGCATAGCCTCTAGAAATTATTACAATTCAATTTATACCACAATTTTAATTCCAAACAGCTTAGGTAACTATATTAATGATCATTAATAATCTTTTATTAAACTAAAGATTATCTCTAGTCCAGATATACATTTTAAAATTCAATTAAAGATTGATATATGTTTTTTTTTAAAATTATTTGTAAACACATGAATGAGTCAACATTCATTTCTGTTTTTCCATATGTAATATCTCTTAAGATATATTTAAATTTCCATTTCATCACACACTCTTGAAATATATGAATATATTTTGTTGAGTATTTACTATTATCAAATTACTTTAATTAATTTATAAGTGTCAAATTTTCTGCACTCATTAAGGATTATTAATTATAATTTCTTAAACTAGAGATTACTCCTGAGAGACCTTGCATGTTATTTCTTTATAACACTTGAAGATTTTACTCCCAATATATTTATTAATATTTTGCACTGTAAAGTTTCTTACATATGTATCATTTTCAACCACTATCAAACCATTGCAAGATGAAAATCTCACCAAGTTTAATCCAGTTTCTCTGAACTTTAACCTTTCTTCTCTACATTATTCCAGCACACGTGTATAAATATATGTAAACTATATTTAATGTTGACAACTATAGATTAATGAATATTGGATGAAGTAATGAAGAAATGATACTTTGTAATGGTAATGGAGATCTTAGGATACTTATTAAAAAGGTTAAAAATTAAAATGAGAATACAGATAATTTATAAAAAAAATATGCAAATTAGGTCAGTTACAATGTTAATGGTAGCATCAGTGGACATGACTTTCATTGGATATAAAGACAATCTATTATCTGCTATTGCTTCTGTGAATCATTTATCATGGATAAAGAATTTTGCAGTGGAAAGAATTGTAAACCATTAGAGGGCAGAGTTGTGATAAGAAGCTTATGCTTGAGGCTACAGCCTTAATGAATATTATTTATGTAATCAATGCGTTTAAATAAATTTATAATTACAACTTTAAATTATCGTAATAGATTTCTCACTATAAAATCTTTCCATTGACTCGTTGTAAATCGAAAGATTTCACGAGTATTAATGTGTAATAAGAAATGTGGACTTAATTAGTGAAGTATTGAATAGCTTCACACTCTCAGATCGAACCGCTTCAGCTTCACCTATTTAAATAGTAAGCTTGTGGTTTTAAGACCTGTAGAAGTCCCTACTATCGCATTTTATATGCATGTGCTTGAGGCTACAGCCTTAATGAATATTATGATAAGAAGCTTAGAAAATGATTCAGAGATATAGAGATAATTCTCATAGCAAAGAATTTTTCACACTATCCCCTTCTTCCTGTGATTCTCTGTGGGTATAAAAGGCAAACATTGAAAAAAAAAAGATACTCATAAAATGTTTAAATAATTGAAGTGCAGAACTAGACTTTTGATCTCATATAAAATCTTTATTTCCTCTTTGTCTGAATGAATATTTGTCCTCAATACTATTTAATTGGTTGCTTTAACAAATTACAAAAACTACAAATTTGACAGCTGATAGCATCAAAAAAACTTAATAAATAACTATGGCTGACTAAACCATTATGTTATGAGCCTTATAGAAAAGAAGTAATTTCATCCTTTATATTTAATAATTCGTAATTTTTGTGTGAAGGAAATAATTCTGCCATTAATAAAAAATGTTTGAAAAAAAATGACTACATGTGCTTTTAACAGCGGTACAGAACTGAATATAGTATTTAAATCACAAAGAAAACATGATTGCAGTACATAAATTCTTGTTTGAAATGTGATATTTAATGAGGGGGAAAATAGATGTTATAGTACTGTATTTACATTTAGTTTTGGTCAGCGTTTGAAGTCGTGTCGTTTGATATCACCTAGTTCACGCTAATTCCGCCATTAATAATTGTCCGTAATGGTGTCAAATTCACATATCAGATATGGTATATTTAAAAATTTAAATTTAAATTTAGAAGCATTTTATTCAAAGTAAGTAATTCCACAAAGCAAAAAAAAAAATCTTTTATTTAAATTACACCAAATCTTTAAAATTTTTTTGTTAAAGCAACTAATTAAAAATAAAGATGTCAAGCGTTGGTGGTCGAGTGGTCAGCACAGCTGCCTTACAAGCAGTTCTCCCCCGGGTTCGCTTCCTGGCCGATGCTTTGACACATGAAAAAAAAATAAAGATGGCTTTTACATAGGCCAGGTACATGTTATAATATTACAACAACAAGCAAATGAATGGTTATTAGTCATAATAGCAAGAAAATTTGAAGATTGAATAATAAGGTTGAAATTACCTTATTATTAATCAATGCAGTTAGAAAAGTTTATAATCTCCAGAAAGGTGGATAAAAAAAAAGAAAGCCAACAATAAGATGAATGAACCTTTTCATTAAGATAATGAACTATATAATATTAAAAAGTCTGAAAATCAAATAGATGAGAGATTATTCTGGAAATCATCATCGATAACGATTTGACTATAATAAAAAATATATTTAAAATGAAGCAAGATAAATATATCGTATTTACATCATTTCTAATAAAATACAATCATATTTTTTCATGATTAACTTTTACTAATAGTTTTTTTCAAATTTAATAACCAAATTCAGTAATATTTTTTCACCTGATAACAAAGTTTTGATCATGCGTAGATGTTAAATAGTTTTAGAACAAAGTCCAACACCTTCGAAATCGCTTTTGAAAATGAATTAAAAATTTATTTTATAAATATGGATTTTTTACAAGCCTTTGATTGGAGATTATTTTATTACATTTGTTGTATCGGATGAGAATGTTATTATAAGGTAAGTAATTAAGAAAAGAATTTTACTTTAATTTCTATTTTAAAAAGGTACAAATTTGATCTTTATAAATTAAAATTTCTAAGCACTTTTATTAGAATGAGGCGAAAGTACAAGCATTGATAATAATCAAAAAAAAAAAAAAAGAATAAAAGTCTCTGTATGAAATATGATCCATTTAATTTTTATTACATTTGTTTGACCGAAAAATAAAATTGATTTTAGTTATTAATAAATGTTTAAAAAAATTCTAAATTAGTTTGCCACAAATCTGTTTTTTTTTTTTGATAACCATTTCTTTATCAATTTAAAAAACGTTTTATGTTGAATATTATTTATTTTTTTCATGTGTCATAGCATCGGCCGGGAAGCGAATCCGCTAACCCGGGACAACTGTTTGCAAATTACGTACATTTTCAATTTATTTATTGGGCTGAACAAGAATAATAGCTCACTAAATGAGTAAGATACAATATAAGATCATTTATAATTCATGTACGCACAATAGTAAATATCATACTTGTAATTTATTCTGTTTACCTTTATAATGAAAAATTAAGAGATGCAATTTTAATGATAAAAGGAGAATAAAGCAATCTCTATATATATACAATTAAACAGTTTCGTCAAATTATTAAAATTAGATTTATATAGAAGGGTAATCTCATTGTATAAAGGTAATGTATTTATCTGTCATGCCTACAGCCTGGATTCAAATCAGAACCACATAGAAGAAAAAAAAATCTACAAATTTGGGATTTTCTTTAGGGAGTTATCTCATAAACCTCTGACAACTATCCAGTCATTAATAGAAAACAAATACAAGAAGAGAGATAGAATGACAATATATATATATATATAGCATGCTAGTTCATTATTCTGTTTGCGAGTTTGTTTTTTATCTTCTTCCATAGCAAAGTTTTCTTTCTGAAAGACTTCAACACCTTATTTAATTGTAACTGTCTATAGCATTGGTGCGCAATCTTTTTCCACTTGTGATCCCCATACTCAGACTGAAATTTTATGTCACTCATTATATGTTGTATTCTATTATAAGTATATAAAAATAGTAATAATAACAATCGTTTTATCACATAAATATATATATTATATTTCAATACATATAATTTGATATAAGATCCTTGAAAACACTGCATATTAACAAGAAATGCATAATAATACTTGATTCTTAGTAAATTTGTTTATCTGAAGCAATTACAATTTTTTTATTTTTTTTATTTATATATCATGCGTTGACCGGGAAGCGAACCTGGGCCAGCTGCTTGGAAGGCAGCTATGGTAACCACTAGGCCACCAACGCTTGAAGCAATTACAATTTTTGTAGCCTGTTTTAGAAAATGTGTACATTCAATGTTAGGAGAGTGCTAATATGAAGAACAAAACGCTGAGAATGAACGAGAAATAAATGAGAACAATATAAATGAAGTGCCATTACGATGTGCTATTTATATAAAACAGATTGGAATATAAAGAAGCAAGTCTTTAAACCCAAGAGTAGACACAATAATGAATCAAGCAGTTTTCATATACTTTTTAATAGTGTTTAGGTTTTTTGTTTTTTCAATTAAAAATTTATTATCCAACATGAAAACTTAAATTTTTATGATCCCCGACAATTTTTCTGCAAAACCTTGAGTAGTTGTGACCTGCACAGGTGGCACATCACTAGTCTATAAGATTGTATCCTCAGTCATATTTTTCCAATGAAACAATCAATATATCAATTTTTAAACATTGTCTTTAAGAGAGTCTTTATAATGTGAACAGTATTTGCCTCTTCTTCTAAAACTATGCATTAATTTCTTCATTTAACAGGTGCAATTATCACATCTAATAAGCGAAAAAACATATTAGTTGTTATAATTCTTTAACAATTCCAATTATTATGTCCAGTAAAAGAAAAATGTATTGCATAGTCTTATAATCTTGGTCAATATTTTTTAAATTTGCAGGGTCTTCTTAATACTTGACTCATGTTCTCAAGATGAAAATCATACAAGCTAAAAGTTGTGAAATATTGATCGGTAAATGGGTATCTAGATACTCTTATCTAGAGCATATGATACAGTTTAAATAACATTAAATGGCTTAATGAGTACTGATATTTGCTATGTTGTTCCTTTATGAGGATGTTGAAGAAGCCCATGCCTGTAGAGGGCCATTTAAAGATTGTTTTACTTTATTTTACATCTATTGACAAATAAACCCATAGAAAAATGAAAACATATAATATTAATATCATTTTTGTTTTTTATTACTTTTTACAATGCTTTTTACAAGATGGTTTTGATTGCCTCAGCAATCTTCTTCAGAACTTTTACTTATATTTTCAAAATAAATAAAAATTTGAAAATGTAAGAAGTTCTGAAGAAGATGGGTAGGGCAATGGAAACTGTCTTGTAAAAAGCATTGTAAAAAGTAATAAAGAACATAAACAATATTAATATTATATGGATTTGGCAATGCAATAAGAAAGATAAAGTTATAAAAATGAAAACAACTTTCTGTTGCTTGAACTATCTGTTTAGGTAATTATCTTTTCCAAATGCGAATTATAGACTTACTTCAAGACTTGCCAACAGTTGGCTCAAGATTTCTTAATTTCTTACTTAAAATGTTTCTTTTCCAAATGTAAATCATAGACTTAGTTCAAGACTTTTCAACTGTTAGCTCCAATTTTTTTACTTAACAGTCTTCAATTTAACAGCCTTCATTTCCAAATATAAATTGAAGACATATTTCCAGACTTATCAATTGTTGGCTCCATATTTTTTACTTAGCAGACTTCTGTCCAAATGTAAATTGTAGACTATCTTTAAGACTTGAGAACGATTGGCTCCAGATTGTTACTTAACAGGCTCTTTAACAATATATTAGTGAAGATGTTATTCATGATTTTAATAAGCACATCTGTATTCTAAAAATACCCATGTTTTATAAGTCATTAAAAGTGTAAAGCTGAAATCAACTGGCTTAATTACTTAGGAGTTCATAAGAAGTTAAAACACCAAAAGCACCATAACTAGAATTGATTCAAGGCCTTACATTCTGGTACCCTATCATGGCATGTAATCATACAGGGTCATAAAGTTGTAAAAAAGTTTAAACAAATTCAAATTAAACAGCATAATAGGAATTAGATACAATAAAGAAAAGCAAACACAAACATCTCAATTTGGATGGAACAGCATTTTACAATCATTAAGTGATAGAAATGTTTAATGTCTCAATATAAAAACAGATGTAAACATGAAATATATAATAACACAGTGCTTTAAATTAATATTAAAAAGAGCAAATCAAGTGATCTACTATTTTTTTTACTTAATGATGAGGTTGATTTTTAACTGTCAAACATTAATATTGGCTGTTCTAACTATTGAGTTAATAACATTCTATGTCTATTTTTTATTAAACCACCAAACATCACATGACCACCATTCATTATGCTTGCTCGTAACTGTTATTTAAACAGGAAAAACTCCATACAGTAGTGCCACTCAGTGCAGGCTAAAGTAATCAATGGATGCCAGAAGGCTTGTATATAAAATCCCTATCTAGTGCCTACTCATCCAATATCCTCAGACTAGTTTCTGGCTTGTGGCCTTCGTCAGAGAGGAGCCTTGGATCTGAGCACTAGATCTTACTCTGGCTTGCACTGAATGGCACTACTATATGGAGAGTTTTGCCTGTTTTAATAACTATTTTTTATTACCTATTGTCTTATTATTAAAATATTTATATTTGCCATAATTTAAGGCTAAGTTGATTGTATCTGTCTTAAATTATTCTACATAGTGACATCTTTCTATTGATGATTTATACATTTAAATTTAAGTATAATCTTAAAAATTATTAGCTTCCCAATAACAAGTTATACTGATTGTGTGTTTATAAAAGACAAAACAGTTATCATCTAGTGATTGACAATTTTATTAAAATATTAGTGAAGTTAACAAATATTCAAGTATAACAGGAAGGCAATCTGCCATTTATTTTGCTATGCTGAGACCAAACATTAACCCTTCAATAGATTGACATTTACAGTTTTCTCCCTGGTGGTGATTTTTGTAATCATTCAACATTTGTTTTAATATTAATCCATTATTCTATATTAAAATTTAGTATAGTGGATGATTTGTTAGAACTATGTTTTACATTCTAAAAAAATCATATTTGAACTTTGCAAATATTGAAATAATAAACAGAGAACAAAGAACCTTTTCATCATTCAATGGTGGGCAGGAAAGCAGCCATGGAAATGTTTTCAGAAAATTAATGAATACTTCTTTGATTGAAATGTACTTTTTTTAAATGGAAACAAAGAAATGTAAAATAAATCTATAAAAGTATGCATTAAAATTTTAAATTGCACCTATAATTTTTAGAATATTTTAAAGGATTCGATTGTCGGTAAATATGTTAGCAATTCATTTCATAAGGCGTGGTCATTGCAGTTGCCATGGTTTTCTTTGTTATGGTTATGCTAGGATTTGTTAAGTTTTATTTTTAAAAATAAAATATGTACATATAAAATAAAAGTTTAACCATGTATAATTTTGTGCTTTAATAATTATTATACTCATGAATGCTTAATAAATAAACAAAAAGTCATTTTTTTTGCTATTTCAAAACTTTTTTCTTGAAATACTCTCATAAATAATCTCAAAACCAGAGATTAAAGAATTAAAACCATCAAGCATATGGAGGTTGGACTAAATTTTTTTGACTGTACTACCTGTTAGAAAATGCTGATCTCTTCAGATTTGTTTTAAAATAATGCATCTGTATTCATTAGTTTGTGATTTCTTTAAAATAACTAGTGAATTATCTCTACAGATATATGTGGAAGTACAATGTTATGTGAACTTCAAACAGTTGCCATCTTTAACTGAGAAACTTCATTTTGCTTAATGAGTGAGTTAATGTTGGTTGTTCCCAGAATTAAGTTAAAGGCAGAGTATTATTATTTACTATTTATTTACATTTATTTGTTTACTGAAATATTAAATATTAGTATTGTTTATTACCATTTATTTATTGTAGAATGATGTAAAAACAAAATTACTATTTTTATTTACTTTAATAACATATTAATTTAAGTGCAATTCTTATGTTTATACTTTGTAACAAACTACAAAAACTGAGTTTTTATAAAATACTGATATGGTTATTCATTGGTGATTGACAGTTGTGTAAATGTTTCAGAAAAAGCTTAAGGTATGAAAAAATTGATATTTTATTTTTCTTTCCTAATGATTTGAAAGGTTATCAACAATCATTTATACAGTAGCAAACTCTCCATACAGTAGTGCCACCCAGTGCAAGCCTTAGTAATCAATGAATGCAAAAAGGCTTGTGCATAAAATCTTTATCTAGTGTCTACTCATCCAATATCCCCCCCCCCCAGACTAGTTTCTAACTTGCACATAGAATTTAGGATCCTAAGTTTTAGGTGCAATGCTCTCAGATCCAAAACTCCTCACTGATGAAAGCCACAAGCTACAAACTAATCTGGAAATATTAGATGAGTAGGCACTAGATAGGATTTTATGTACAAACCTTCTATTAAGGCTTCCACTGGGTGTTCCTGTAATATTAAGAGTTTGCTATTGTTATTAACAGCTTATATAAACATAGGAAATGGTGATCATGTGATAATCATTTATTTTGACTTTTCTCAATATTGAGTTAATGGTACTCTGTTTTATTTTTTACATGCCAATAATTATTTTTGTATTTACATATTATACAATATATGTGAATATTTTAATGGATTAATTAAACAGATAAATAAGTGGGAAATTTTCATGCAGTAATTAGAGAAGTACATTCAGCAATGATATTGCTAAATAAAACATGTTTTATCTCTAAATAATCTTAGACAAAAAGCTATTGTTTGATGTTAGAGCAAATAGTTGTTTGGGCCTATCAATTTCAATTGGTGATTATCTAGCAGGGGAGATAGGAGGTCTTTTCACACCCACAATAAATGTGTAATGTTGCAATAATGTCACATTGAAAAAAAATCCCTGCGAGTATACGTGAAAATGTGTTTTTTTTTATCAACAATATTTATTTTTTCAATGCGATCTTTTTTTTGTAATACTTCAACATTTTCAGTAATTTTTCATACTTTTCTTCATTGCATATTCAAAAAATGATGAATATTTGGAAATTACCAATGAATGCAGTATCATCAGTGAAAGTCTGTCCAAATGGACCTAACATGAGCTTGTATGAGAAGCAATGGCATTGTAATGTCCAAAGTTGCAACACTAAATCATTTGTAATGGAATGTGGATGTTTGGTGGCTTGTGTAGGGAAGCATACAAATTAATAAAAGTGTAATAATTAATATGTATTTTTTTGTAATTTTTGGTTTAATTTCTTTATTAAAAAATGATGTTTATTAGCAGTTTTATGAAAATCCCAGCATGCTTTGCAATTATGTGGTTTCATTTTCAGAGTGAGAATTTTTACTGCAGATATCCATTTTCTGTGGTAGTAGTAAATATAAAAAGTTTGGTTTTAATGCATAAATTCTTGTTATATATGATATGGTAAGTATCATAGAAATATAGTTAATGTATTTTTATCTAAATTATTTAAAAATCAAAATCATTTACAGTCTGGTGTATATTTGAACTGAATATTTTTTGATTAATGATATCATTATTGTAATATTGCATTTTATTATTTTATTTTAAATATCATTCTTAAAAGTTGTTAGTCCTTAAAAGTTGTTTGTTTGTTAATGTTAAAAGTCATACAAGTCACATTTATTTTAAATGTCATTCTTAAAAGTTTTTTGTTAATGTTGTAAGTTTTACTATTTTTTCACTTTTACTTATTTTTTAGTCCTACAACACAGAGCATGTATTAGACCTGCTGCGCCTCTTGACATTCATATCAATCTCCTGATAACTTTGTAATTCTTGCCAAAGTACTATATACAAGATCCATGTACACTTTCTTATTTTTTTTGTCAAAGAAAGTCATCTACAAGATCCATATACACATTATTTTGGTCAGATCACAAGATTACAAAGTTATCAATGGATTGTATGAATGTGAAAAGGCACTGTAGGTCTAATACATGCTCTGTGTTGTAGCTTTAATACTAAAATACTGAAAGAGATGTATAATCCTCAAAATGCACATTTTGTTGTTAAAAAGCACTCATCAGTTGGCTCAGGTCACAATTTTGCCCCCCCCCCCCCCCCCCCCCCCCCCCCCCCCCCCCCCCCAAACCCACCCCCCCCCCCCCCCCCCCCCTCACCCCCCCCACACCTTTGTATACATATATCTTTGTCATTGTTCAGTATATGTAGATAATAAATTATTACAAGTTAATTGATCAACACTAGTATATAAAAAATGTTGAACTTTAAGATACTGTTCTCACAACTTTGATACAAATAATTTAATGAAAGTATATTAATAGTTTTTTAGTCATTTATTAAACCAGAGATTATTCACTTAATGAAAATTGCAGTAAAGAAATATTTTTCGTTAAGTGGGTAATCTTTAGTTTAATGAATGATTAATAAATATTATTAATATACTTCCATCAAGTGGTTTGTGTCAAAGTTGTGAGCACAGCAAGTTTGACACATTAATTAAACTGTAGTAATTTGCTATCTATATATACTTGTTATAATTTGTATAAATTATAAAGCTAGGGTTTGTGACTCCAGAAAAAAATAGGTAAGAATAGAAATGGAAATACAGAAAGATATTGTAGTTAAAAGCAATGAAAAAAGATTGCTGATAAAAGAAATGTGAATAATAATGCTGGAAAAGCTTAATGGATTTAAGTGTAGAAAGGGCTAGTATTATTTAATTAGAGCATTGAGCTATTTTAAACTAATTAAACAAAAGAATACAGAGGAAGGGGCAGTTTAATCAATATTTGCAAGACTAATTGCAGCTGAAAGGAATATACATGGACACAATTAAAAGCTTGATGATAATTTGTGAAAAGACGCATGTAAATAGCTATTATCTTTATAATAATTTAATACAGAATATATTAATGCAAAAACATATAAATAGCATGTGTGTAAAAGAGCAGGAGATTTTTTTTACTCTTCGTGTGATGGTGCTGTTGTCATTGTGTCGCTGGACATCAGGAAGGAAAGACATAAGGGAAAAGCTGTTGGAAAAGTTGTAGCAAGTTTTATGCTACAAGGGACATCATACCAGCGATCAAGTCTCTGTAGGTGACAACAGCCAGATAGGGAACTTAAACAGATTGCATCGGTCTTATTTTTATTTGGGTATGCCTGATAAGGCTTAGGTGAACTGTGCAAAGTTGGACAAAGAGTATGAACAATTGTCTTACTTATTTACTCAGATCTGAGAATAGTGAAAACCATGGGTAGTGCTAAACCATGGGGAGTCTTAGCATTTGGTGGGGAATAGTCCTTCAATTCAAGGACTGATTTGGTCACATTAGGAAATGCAGACTTTAAGTAGATATATGTGCAGGAAGAACTTCTAGGTGGTCAGTTGTTAAGTCATCATCAGAAATAGAAAAGGTGCAATTGTATATAAAGTATTGTGTATATTAATGTAAATAAATATATTTTCATCTTTTATTTGATGTTGTTTTGTTAAACTTATAGTCTATATTTTTGTTATTTTGTTGGCATTCAGTCTCATGGTTGAATACGCAACAATACTAAACAATGATAAAGATATGTCTAAGAGATTGTGATATAGGCCAGCAGATGCACAAAATATGTATTTTGTGGATCATACATCGTTTTTATATGCTTATGATTACACCTTTACACAAGGTGTTAAAAGCAGATAGAAACTTGTTCCTACTTTGTGTGAGTGGTGTAATGAAAATTACAATACAGAAATATTATTCATTATGTGGATAATGTCTAGTATAATGAATGACTAATAAATTATATTAATCCACAGTGCTATATTTCATCTGGTTGATAAATTAATTTCATTCTGAATTACCAACATTGTTGACAAAGATATGCTTATAAACATTAGAGCTCCAAGAATAGGTGGATTCATTCTATTCTTGATTCCCTCGTTCAACATTTAGATTGCTTTTAAGTCATTGCCTAGGGAAAAGTGATTTACTTCCTTTTTTTACATACACAGTGAGCCATGTTTAATTTAAAATTGAAATTGTTTAAAGAAAATAATTTGAATAACCAAAAATGTGTTTATTTGCAAACTTATTACAATTCTAGATATTTTTTTATATAATAATTTATACAATATTTATTAGATATCAATAATATAAATTATTAATAACTTATTTTGAATGGAAATACTTTATTTTCAAAAATAGAATGTTATATATTAGCCGACAATGCAAATATGGCCTAAAGCTATTTAAAAGCCTAGCATTCTATGTAAGCAATCTAATTGTAATAATGATTATTGTAATAGTGATATTAGCGATTAAGCCAATGCACATGCACTTTAAAGATAAATTATAAATGAATACTCTGACTTTTCCAGACACAAGATATAGTTTTTTTTTAGAAAAGATGGAATGAATCCACCCATCCTTTTGACCCAAACATTTATGTATGGGCAAATCTTAAGCATATGGAAATGAGAGCATGAAGATGTTAAGCAATCACTTTAAATCTATTACAGTATAAAAACATAGTACTATATAAAATAATATCTCATTATATATGATTAATTTCAACTAAAGAATGATGTATCGTAAATTGTAAAGATTTCGCAAGCGTCATTTGTTTAAATATAATAAATGTAATTTAAAGTGATTGCTTAACATCTTCACACTCTCATTTCCATACACTTAAGATTTGCCCATACATAAATGTTTGGGTCAAAAGGATGGGTGGATTCATTCCATCTTTTTAAAAAAACTATATCTTGTATCTGGAAAAGTGAGAGCATTCATTAATTTATCTTTAAAGTGCATGTGCATTGGCTTAATCGCTAATATCACTATTACAGTATAAAAACATAGCGCTATATAAAATAATATCTCATTATATATGTTTAATTTTAACTAAAGAATGATGTATTGTAAATTGTAAAGATTTCGCAAGCATCATTCATTTAAACATAATAAATGTAATTTAAAGTGATTGCTTAATATCTTCACGCTCTCATTTCTATACGCTTAAGATTTGCCCATACATAAATGTTTGGGTTGAAAGGATGGATGGATTCATTCCATCTTTTCTAAAAAACTATATCTTGTGTCAGGAAAAGTGAGAGTATTCATTTATAATTTATCTTTAAAGCACGTGTGCATTGGCTTAATCACAGCCATTACAATATTTTATCTTGATATATAAAGGAATGTATATGCAAAAATTAGACAATAATAATTGGACACGAGTTTGTAACTAATAAAATACAATTCACAGTATTTTTAAATCATGCCACTCATTATGAGATGCTTGTGGTTTACATTAAAACATTTAAGAATGCAAATAGCGTATATATTAATGGGAATATACAAACTTTGAAAACGATTTGTATACAATTGTGATCCATATTGTACCGGACATTCAATCTATTCTGACACAGAGTGCACCACCAGATCACTACGTGTCTGGAAAATTTATTTACTGTGATCAGAATGGATGATGATGATGGTTTGCGCCAACTAGACTCAGGGAGAAACAAGAGATCTAAAATTGTTTAGATAATTGAGCAACAAAAACACTAAGACAAATGTCAGCCAAATTAAGTTTAAACAAATTTCAAAAATTTTATTCAGAGAAGAATAACTTATAAGAAAAGTTTATAAGTTAACAAATAGGATTAGCTCAGGTGTGTACCAGAAAGTCTAAACGCAATGCTCTGGCAGACCTACTGATTTTCTAATAACAAATTATAAAGGGAGGAAGCAAATTTAATTCAGCAGAGGATTCACCCAAACATTGGTTTTCACTTTCAGATATTTAAACAATACGTTCTTGAAATAAATCAATGAAACCAGCACCAGCAAGCTTTCTGAGGCCTGTGAAATGTGTCGGACCACGAATGTCATGTGTCAGTAGAAGCTGCACCTATTATTATGTTTAAAATAAAGGTGATTGATTTTCCTTAAAAACAACCAAAAAAATATGATTTAAAATGAAAGGAAAACAATTAAAACTGGCGAATCCCAGCCAAACGATTGGTGAAAACTACTCTAAGAATCATAATTAAAAGTCTCAATAGGAGACAAGTAAATCATTAGAAAAACAGTTACGTCTGCCCCAGCAATTAAAGAAAATGAATTACAAATAATTATAATTAAGAAATAAATTTATGAAACAAGTTCTGAGTACATGCTCTGATAAATTTAAAGCTACACGTAAATACAAAATAATTCTATCGGAGAGTGCACGAGTACGAAAATACTTAAGCTTTAAATACTTTAGCAGCACGAAAGTCTCGCTCACCTGCAATTAAGGGATAAATATTATCTTCCTGCTGGCAACTTATAAAATTACAAAGAAAAACAATTCAAGTTTCCACTTTCAGAGATATAAGAATGAAATCCCCACCTGCAGAAAATAAAGTCGCCAGCCAAAAGATTTTTGGAGGTTTGCAAAAGCGCAAACACAGTGTTTAAAATGAATTATTAGCTACTAAAATAATGACAGGTAAGCATTTAAAATATACACAACTGCTAAAGCATTTATAAAAAGTTTTAGGCATAAAAATATAAAAACTCACATGTCACTCTCCAATAAACAAAAATTGAAAGCAAACTTGGAATCTTAAAACTAAGATTCCAAGACACACTGCAAAATACAGGAAAACACAATAAATATTAAGTATGAGGCTAAATATTGCTTAGGAATACAGATTTATAATTAGATTGAGCGAAGATTTAATGAAAAGAAATTTACCCTGGGAAGAATGAAGAAAATTTTACCTTACAGTAAAACAGAGTTCGCGTAGAGTGCGCACGTTTATTTTAGCCATTTTCAGGTCCTTTGACAGTGGCAAGGTAGAGGCAGTGGGGTCTTGTTTATTTTAGGTGTTCATTGCAGGATTGAAGGAGAGTTGGCAGGCGTGAGTCCATCTTTTGAGTTAAACTAGCACAACATATTGTTGATTATACAATGTATAGCAGTATATTTTGGCATCCTGGAGAAAGCAAAAATTGTTTTAGTAACTGCAAATTTTGCTTTGAAAGATTAAATGTCCAAACTGCTAATGGTATAAACATTGAAGAGGTTAATCCGAATGATTAATAATACTAAGAAGCTGAAGGAATCACTTTGCCAAAGTGCTGACTTAATCTCTCTAGGATAGAATAGAATAGAATAGACTCATGAAATTTTTGGTGTTATTTATAACTCCACTCCATTTCCCACAAAAACTAGCTTTGATGTTGAATTCTATGCCTAAGGCAGGGCAAATATTAATCTCCAGCTCAATCTAATCTAAGAATTCTACCCAGGGATTGTTGAAACAAAAACAACAACACAAATCAAATCTCCGCTTTTTAGAATGAGTTTACAATGGTTAAAATAAAAGCAACAGGAATGTAATTAGCTAGCCAGCTTGTTTTTTAATCAAATTGATTTAAAAAAAGTAAAAACAAGCGGTATAAGAAAACTATTTTAAAAACAAATTTAAAAACATTAAAACGATCTATTTTAAATATAAACGAGTAGGTGTTTTAATACATGTACTCTTTTTAAATAATAATTAAAAAATTTAACATTAGATAAGATTTAACAAAAATTAAGTTTTTAATTTTGGCAGTAAAATCCTTGAATCGGATATCAATCCGGTTCAATATATAGACTATGTATTTGATGAAAATATATACGTATTTTAATCCTTAGATCATTTGATGAATGGGAAATGTCCATGAAATATAAATATGTCACTGTGAATAGATTTCATGGTTTTATGTAGTATGTATGTGCGTGTATGACAATTATTCACTAAATTTCTTGATCTGAAAGATTGATTTAACAATTTATTTATTTTTTTTAAAAAAAAAACGTTTTTCTTGGAAGAGGCAATCGTAAATTATTTTTCTACACAATTATTGAGAGAACATTTTGAAACATCCAGGCTCTGTGAAAATTATTATTACTTGCCAAGATAAAAAAAACCATTGCTAAGAAATAAAAAAATATTTTCAGTGATTTAAAAATGTTCTCAACTTCAAGCGTTTTAAGTTTATCGGTCAGCTTAGTCAGTCCTTTAGTTTGTAACCTGTAATGGAGAGTAATTAATTCTTACATCATCAAAAATGTTTATTTTGATCGCATCACAGCATATCTCCAACTTATTTAATACTCATTGAATTGTTTATTCAAATTTTGAGGTAAACACGGTATTTTCCCTTCACAATGTCCTGCCATAAGTGCTAAACTTTGGTATATTACCAATAACTAAAAGAATAAGTCAAATTTTAAATAAAATTGAACTTTAATATTGACGCATCGTGCTATTACCAAACTTATTAGGGTATATTTGTAAATATGTGTGTATCTATGCTTAGTCGGAAACTAAATTAATTTAGTCATTGTATTAAAATAAACATTTTAAAATAAAAATTGCGCCGCATTAGAAATAATACTAATATTTGAATAGCTTTATTACTTGAGAGTTGTATAAGAAGTTCGAGAGCACTAAATCCCGCAGAGGATTAATAATTGTAAATTCTAACGGCTCTTTTCCCTGATTACAGCAGAATAGATTATAATAAAGTACTTTTCTTTTTTAAAAAAATTACAAATTAGACTTGCACTTTGATATATATATTTCAAAATTAAATATTCAGTAATAGTAAATAAATCTTAAGTTTCTTGTGTTGACATGTTGTCTCTTTTTAAATTAAAACGTTTTGCTCATTTTTAAGTGTTTTTATTTCCGGAGGACTGGACATTGCAAAATCAGTAGTTTTTTGATATCGCGCTGATGGTTGTTTCTGGCTGCCAGTTGCTTTTAAATCCAGAATCTTAGGATAAAAAAATACAATACTCTCTTAGAAAGGTTAATTACAAAAAAAATCACTTAGCGAAAGAATGAAAAAATCAGTATCTATTAAATAATATAACCGAATAGTTTATTGTTTAGGAGTTCGCTAGAAGTTCAAGTACCGGAAGTAAGACCTATTCCACGATCCATGGATATTGTGCTACTACTGCACTAAACTACGCAAAACATCAAATTTTGTATTTACATTTGTTTATTTATACGCTCGTGTATATATTATTTTTAATATATATATAAATTAAATTTTCATCAGCGCACCGCACCCACTGTATCGCAACCATCCACCCAGACAAAAACACAGACAAGCCTTTTTCACGATGCATGCATTTCACAAACAACCTTCCCTCATCAGGGGATTAGCCGCATAAATACCGAATATCCACGCCCGTATAGATAGTTCGATGCTTTTCGAATATATCATCCTCTCTTGCAGTCTCTCACACACAGACACACGTAGTACACGTATAGTAATCAGGAAAGTGTGCTAGTTAAAAAACGAATGCTTAAAATTCAAGAGTATTAAAGACGATTTTAATTGAAACTTGTGGAATAAATACATACACATCGAGACACACACATACAATCGCTCATATCAATAAAAAAATGCACTATGCAGAAAACATTTAAAACTCTATAATACTTTTAAAAAGTGGATTTAAATGAAGTATTTGTTGGATAAGATCTTCGATTGATCATATAATTGTAGTGGGCAACGTCTTTCAAAATATATTAAAATTTAAATATGTATAATAGAAAATGGCAAGTATGTTTTCTCGTTTATTATAATTAATCTCAATGCATTTATTACACACACACGTATATGCACACATATATAAACATACATACGCATATAAATACAGTACTAATAATTTCTTCATGCATTTTTTTTTAGATAATAACATCCAATCACTAAATTACTGGCTTAAAACATTATAATACAACAGCAGCTCTCCACTCTAATGCCATCTAGTGTTAGCTTGTCTCTAACGTTAGTATTTAAATTTCCATTATAGCTAATTTATAGTTTTGTCTTTATCAGTAAAGCCTGAAATTCAAAACTGGAAGAAATGCAATTGCCAGGTGAACTAAAAATTTAAAATTCAAATCATCATAAAATTTGGGAGCCAAATAATTTGACTTAGGTACAAAGCTTTAGGATAACTTGATTTCTCAAATTTTTGTCTAAATAGGTAAAAATGAGGTTGCACCATGATTGGTGGAATGCATATCTGTATTCCTTCCAACTTTACATCTTAGTTTTCATTGATAAAGATAAAAGTTATAAACCAGTCTAAGGATGAGGGATTTAAATACTAAGAATATAAATTTACACATATCTAGTAATCACTGATTTCTCAAGCATACACTAGATGACACTAGAGAGGAAATAACTTGCATTATTTTTTCAATAAATTCCAGCTATTATGTAATCAGGCAATAAAGTACCAATTAAAAACTAAACACATCAGTTTGTAATGCAATTTTTAATTGGTATTTTATTTGATTACAGTGTAGCTGAAATTTCTCTTCATGATTTGATGCCATGTAGAGTGGCAGATTATAGAACTTAAGGTCCAAATATCATGGCCCATCTCCGATGCTTGAAATTTATATAAATTTACAAGGAATAAATCAACCAATTATAATTGCAGCAGACATATATATATAAATCCCATTTAAAGTATCAATATTACTAATTCCAATAGCTTGTAAATAACTTTTACAACTACTTGAATATATCATGTTTAGGATTATAATTATATCACAAAGAACTCTCTTTCCAAATATATTACACAAAACTATTTTGCAGGCAAACTCATAATGAATCATTTTAATAAACTTGCAACTACAATGCCCATTCATTCAGTCTGACAAAAAGAGGATTTCTTATTTCGTCTGATCTCCAATTGTATATATTGTAAATAAATCAACATTGATTTCATATGTATGGTTAGTAGTTAGAGATGAAAGAAGAATTTTCCTTTTATCAGACTGAACAAATGATCATTGAAGAATGAAAAGTAATGCATGCTTATTAAAGTGATTTGTTATGAATCTGCTTACAAATAATTCTGAATAAGGTATCTTAATGAGAATATTCCATGATATGATTATAAGCCTAAACATTATATATTTAAGAAGTAATAAAGTCCTGTTGTAATTAGTAACATTTAATTGAAAATAATATATGAAATGTTAAGCTGGATTGATTAATTTGTGAATTAAGATGGCTGCTAATAATAGGTCTGAGCCTTTTCAGATATCAATATTAGTTTATTTACAATATATACAGTTTGTGATCAGATGAAAGAGGACTTCTCTCTTTTTGTTGGACTGAGTGAATGGACATTGATAAGTGAAAAGTAAAAGTATATTTGCAAGTTTATTAAAATGTCTCATTTTGAGTCTGCCTGCGAAAATGTTCTGAGAAATGTATTTGCAACGCGAGTGTTCTGTGACATGAATATAAAAGTTCTAACATTTACATGTTAAAGAAAATAGAAAAGTCTTCTATTTCTTATCTATAACATTTTGTAGGAGAGTCTTATATAATTGTGAAAATATTTGGGAAGTTGTGACATTTCCTATCTGGTGCACACCTTAACATCTGATTTACTTTATATAATATAAGGTAATTGAAATAAAATACTAGTTTTCTACTTCACCTTTGAGTAGTAAGTAATTTCAATTGCGCTTTACGCAAAAAAGTGAAGCTTGTCTAAAATATTATTAAAGAGTTATATGGCTAAGCGTTTTCAGAGAACTTAAGTCTCCATATTCATAGCCTACTTTAATTGAAGTTTAGCAGTGATTTATGCAAAATTTATGCAAAGTTTTCTTTCATAAAGACCATTTTCTGGAGATTGCAAAGCACGATTCTTTCAGTTTATTGCACAGTTGTCATTTGTAATAAAGCATGCCTCCTTAATCTTTTGTTTCATATCATTACGTTCAGTGCATAGTGCCCTTGCCATAGTGGGTTTGAACACATGGCCTGTCACCTTTTGGTGCTCGAAGAATATAGATTTGTTTTCAGCATTATTTATAGCTCTCCTGTATAAATAATGATGATGAGATGTTCTTGTTGTAATGTTGGCACAGGTCTTTCCATAATATGCTGCTCCTTTTGTTTTAAAGATGGGAAAGACAAATGTTATTTTTAAATAGCATGATTTCAATTTGTAATCCAAGTTTTTAATTGGCAGTTTATTCTCTTACATTATAATTGAAATTTTTAACTAAAAATGCAAAGAAAAACACCATTAAAATTAATATTTGCATCTTAAAGACTATGAATTTTTTCTAAGTACTAAAAATATATATCTCATGGTAATACATTCTATTCCTATTAATTCAAGTTCAAATCTTATAAATATCAAAGACTTTTTAATAATTGAGACTTTTTCAACAAAGTTTACCCTGTAGCCAATATTAACTATCTAATATTAGTCAGCAAATGACTGTTTAAATATTTTGTGGGGAATAATGATATCAGAATTACCAGGGTTTATCATATGAATATCTAACATGTATGCTTCACTAATCAAAAATTGAAATTTATATGGCTTTCATTCTACTCTAAGGATATCGATCACCTATGTCCAACAAATTTATAGAATATCATCATTTTTATGTTCTAACAACTTCATATTTTTTATGAAATGATTTAATCCCCTAAAAGTTTAAGCAATAACCATAAATTTAAGAATAAAACCAAAGAATATTACTATAAAAAGCAGTTAATCGTAGATTAAAGCGGGATCATAAAAAAATATTAAAAATGTTGATAATGTATCTGAAAAGAACAACATAAAAGCATAGTAAAACATAAATTAAAAAATATAAAATCGAAACTTCAGCAACACAATGCCCACAGATAAGAAAGAAGTCCCCTTTTTAAAAGAATCAGGTGAATAAACAAAATTACATCATATTATGAATCATCTTTTAATCATTTCCTTAAGAAAATAATTGAATGTTTTAACTGTTCAGGGGTTCATAAGAAGTTTAGAAATGACAGAGCTGGCCATGATCTATGGAGTTTGAGATCCAAAGTCTGATATCCTCTCATTGCACCAAAACATGCAGTGGTATAAAGTTTCTGGATCAATTCTCAATAGAGTAAGGGGAAAAAGCTTCACCGTAGTTAACTGAATAATGGAAATATTGTACTTAATCCATCTCATGGGTGTTCCAATATCATCATCTTCTGATCAAGAAACTATATAATATTTTATTGTATAAATTCACCTACTCCTTACTCCATGTTGTAAATAAAGCAAAATAAAATAATTTAACAAGGAATATAAATTGTTGCCTAAAATATTTCTAATGCTGGCTAAGAAATTGGTTTATTTCATATCTTTATTTTACTAATAGTAGTTGAGCATGCTTTCAGCCAGAGAAGCCAAATTAAATATTATATCAAAGTATATACGATAGCTTAAATTTTGGGCCATACCATCGACCCACATAATGTTAACATAGGGTGCTGAATGCAATAATCGTAAAAGGAAGTTCAAAGAGGCATGGTTCATGACAAATGACTCCCATGAAATTAACAAAAAAGTCTCTTGCATTGCTTTGTCCAAAAAGTGGAACATGTAAATTTATAAATTTGCATAACACCTACTTTACTGATGTTTTTAGCTCATCACGAATTTCAGCCACTAAGTTTGTGTGTTATGAATTTGACCCACTAGGTCAAAAGCATGCTCATGCATATATTGAAAGCTTAAAACAAAATAATCTTTTCTTTATGAGTGAGTAAAATACTTATGATATAATTATTAGAAATTATTTCTATTCAATTTTATGTTAAAAAATAATAGAATAAATAGTAATAGAATCAAACTGATAAAACTTGATAATTATCAGTCACCATTTGTCATTATTTAATAAAAAAATCCCCTCAATTCATCTCAATTTTAAAACTAAAATTTTACATTGTATTACATTTGAAACATCATTCTTATATAAGTAAAAGGGTATTTTAGTTTTTAAACCTGCTGTGATGAAACTTGGCCTCAACCTTAACCCTAATTCTAACCCTAACCCTACTCCTAACCCAAACCCTAACCATAACTCTAAATAATCCTAACTCTAATACTAAATTGAACCTTAACCATAACTCAGTATGGGTGTAATATTTCACAACAGGTCTAATGGTAAAGTAGCAGCAAAAGAAAATCACATTGGTAGAAAATAAATTACTAAAACATATCATTCTCAAAAGAGATTACATAAACTTCTAAACTTTCAATTGTATTTATTTATTAGAACATTTCTGTCATCTAGTTGATTTTCTAAGATATACATACAATTTCCACTCTGCTACATATTATTGAAACATGATTTGGAAACAACCTGAGTTTATATCTAGACCACAGATACATCTTTTGTTTAGCAAATGGCTCGTAATAATCATTAATATATTAGTATCATAAATGATTGTTGTCAAAATTGTGAATGCAAAAGGTTGAGACTTTGTTCTGTTAAATATTTTTAGAAAAATTACCAACTTTATTTATACTTCAATCATGAGAAATAAAACACAGTTTAGTATAAAACCTAAAAGCAGTAAAAGAAATATATGTTCATCTATAAGGATTCTACCAATTTCTTCATAATTCTCCTAAAAACAAGTGTATTAAATACTTTACAAACATTATGGGTTATCACATTATGTTGACTTATGGTACATTTGCCATTGCTATGTTAGCACCTTTTTTTTTTATTTTTTCCATTGCCGAATATCCTTATATTTTTCTGGTTGAACATATGTTCAATGGTACCTTTATTGTCTGCTACTTTATACATATCTATTGTTTTGCTAAGCATTGTTTATGTTATTCCAGTTGAATCATAATCTAATATTAGTCAGGAAAGCAATACCTGGGGAAAAGCATATAATCAGTAGAAATGTTGTGTTCCATAACTGGTTATGTCATTATTAATAATTGATATATTTGAAAAATGGGAATAAAGTTTGAATTTTGCTAAAAACATTTGACAATTCAATTAAATGATAAAGATAGTCTAATATATAATAGTACTCAAGATGCATTTTGTGCTGAACCAGCACTCATCAATTATTTGAAGTCACAATCCTTTATATATCACTTTATCATATACTCAGTATTTATTCATAGCAAATTGATACATTTTAATTTATAAGTGTCAAACTATCTCCACTCACAACTTTGATACAATCCACTCTAGATAAATAGATTAATGATTATCACTTATTATTTATTAAACTAAAGATTGTCTCTAGTCCAGATATAAACTTTAAGTTTTAGCTAAAGATGAATAAATCTACTTATAATTAACACACACATGGAGAAATATCTGTTATAGATGTAATTGATAACCTCCACTCTGCCACACATTCTAGAAACACACTTGCAAATCAAATTGTAGAAATTTACTATTGATAAATATTGAACATATAATAAAGATATATACGAAGGATTGTCACCTGGGCCAAATGATAAGTGTTAGTTCAGCATGAAATGCATCTTGGTGAACATTTGTCCTTTATAGTGTCTTTATTCATGTCTTTCAAGAGTATATGGAAGAGTGGAGATTATCTTAATCTTTTCTTAATCCCCCAGAACATAAAAGGATGAGTATATAATGTAAATAATAACTTCTGCTGATAATACAAATGGAAAATAAAAAAATGAATTATTTTTGAAATGTTAGTCAAAAAATGTTACCAAAATAATTTTGTTTATTTACTTATTCAATAAACAATAAATTAATAATACAGTAATATAAACCGCACACAAGTTAAAGTCTTGGGTGACCAGTTTAAAATATAACAGATAAAATATAAAACATAATGTAAAAAAATTAGATAAATATAAAAAATAATATATATTTAAAAAAAAAACATAAAATATTATTTAATATAATACAATCAATAAAGTAAATAATATTTTAATTTGCAAAGCACAGATAGTTGAAAACTGAAATAAATTGAGACACTGCCAAATCTCTAGTGCCTGTTATAACACTTATTTGACAGCCAATCAGATGCCATGGATAGCTATCCAAATGACATCCAAACCTAAACGCACAACAAATATTTTATGAAAAAAGGGTGGCCACCTTTTTCTCTACTTTTCTTTCCATATATCTAAGCCAGTCATAAGTATTTAGGTTTGAAAGCGTGAAGTCCCAAAGTTTGGATGTCATTTGGACAGTTATCCATGACATCTGATTGGCTGTCAGATAAGTGTTGTAACAGGTGCTAGAGATTTGGAAGTGTCTTAATTTATTTCAGTTTTCAACTATCTGCGCTTCGCAAATTAAAATATTATTTACATGCTTTATTGCTTGTTATGTATTCTAAAAACTGCTGCATGGTAAATCATAGGTTTTCACATTGTACATTTATGATTTAGACTCGGTGAGTTAATTGTGAAGATGTTTGGGGCTTCAAGCTTTCAAACCTAAATACTTACAACTGGCTTAGATATATGGAAAGAAAAGTAGAAAAGAGTGGCCACCCTTTTCTCATAAAATCTTTGTTGTGTGTTTAGGTTTGGATGTCATTTGGACAGCTATCCATGATATGATTGGCTGTCAGATAAGTATTATAACGGGTGCTAGAGATTAATCAATAAAGTAAGTAGGTTTTAAAATTCAAATAACTGAAGTTAATTAAATTCAATGAACATTTTTGCATAAACATATTAAATAATTTGGGACCATTATAACTACGTTGGTTCTAATTGAAAGACTTAAAAATATTTGGTATAGTTAATTGATATTTAGTAGGTAATTGTATATTTACAACAGAAAATCTAGGGTGTAAGTAAGATCTAGAATATATATAAAGAATTGCTCTATACCTGTAAAAATAACAATATCCAATGTACTATGAGTTCCACAAATATATCTAAAACGTATAACAAGATTTTTCAAAAATAACACATAATGTATAATTCTGTTAAGCAGATATTATAGACATTGTAATAAATAAAACAGTGCCCCCAAACAAACCCTAAACAGAGATATTATAGCAATATTCTTCGATGACAAAAATATAAATAGTAATTAAAGTTTACTGAAATAAAAACGTAGATAAATGGAAAAACATATATTTTAATTTCTGTAAGCAAGAACTAAGAATCTCCTATAATTTGACCAGAATAATCTAGAATCAAAAAATATATTTAGATAACAAAAATTATTAACAAATAAAATATTAGCCAACTATAAGTATTAATACAATGTAAGAAATAATTATTACAAATAGTGATGTCAAGGTAATATGATACAAATTTATAAGAAAAATGTATCGTTTTAACTGATGAGCAATTGGATGCTAACCATCTGTTAATTACAAGTAGATATCGTAACAAAAAAAAAAAACGATGGTTGCAAAAAATAACATCATAAGTTCATCTATTATCCCAAACTTCATTCTTCACTATCAGAAAAAAAGTTTATAAAATGTATTGAATTTTTCAAAATCATATCTTTGATATGAATATATTGATTAATCATATCCTTGATATGAATAAATTAAAAAATAACAATCAAACACAGTATTATATTTCAAAAATAGCCCATTAATTTCAATATATGTACAACAAATCACACATAAACTTCTTTATAAATTTTGATTTATCATATGAACTATTATAATCAATGTTTCTACTATATTCTTTTATAGTCTTTATCAAGGAACTTGTTTGTTAAAAGAATTTTAGGTTTTTCTTTTGCATATTATAATAATTCATATAATAAATCAAGATTTATAAATAAGTTTGTGTGTCGATGTTGTATGTCATTGATATGAACATAGTGGTTAAATGTAAATACTTCTTAGTACTCTCTCTCTAGAAAGGTCTTGTGGCACAAAGGTAGCACTTTCCACCATGATAAGAAGGATTAAATCCTAATTACAAAATTAAAAAAATTTCAACAGATAACTATTCAATACTGACTGAAACATGAGAATCTTTATTTTTAAGTAGAATAAAAAATGAGAAAAAAATTCTCAAATAATCATCATTAGCAGTTATTAAACCTGATGAGGATTGTTTTCTTCTTCAATAGTCCTCTGTAAAGGACTGTCAGATAGATCTTTGACCTGCAATGGCTTTTTCAAACACTATTTTAACTTTTATCTACTAGCTATCATTCTAGTACAAGCATTTAGCAAAATAAGCCAGCTCAAGGAGTTGCAAATCGTCATAGTATAAAATCGCACAGTTGTAAAATTTGTATAGTTCCGAAAGTTAATTGCATAATTTTTTCAAATAGCATATACTGAAGGTTTCTTAATTGCTATATGCTAATTTAAAAGGCAAATATTAGAGCTCTGGTTATTCATAATATTTAACTTCGATTTTTTTTTTACTAGCAGGATGTAATGGTTGTAGCTATAAACGTTGATTTCTTTTTTAATGGACAAGAAACAAACTTCACAATATTTCTGCAAAAGAATTTTACCTTTCTAAAGCTTACATTTTGTTTAGAATCAACACCAAATTATTCTCAGACGAATATTTTCACAAATAAATCTCTTTGTATTCTCTACAAATTTAATTAGGACAAGTTTATTCTAAAGATGTACACTCTATTTACATCTCCTATTAAACAAATATAACAGATAATACAGAATTATGCATTGGAAACATTTTTATTTTACTCCAAGATTGTATGTTGAGACGTTAAGTGATTAATGGACTCTACTAATTATTTAATTTAAATTTAATTTGACCACTATGAATCCTTGTTTGTAAAAGGAATCATGCATGAAGGAAATTTTATATTATTTTAATTAGAGTATATAAAATATTTAAATTTAAAACATAGTTATAAATCATTGAACAATTCTATACGTCCATTTTCTAGATTCAAGGCCTTAATATTTATCTAAATCTATGTATTGCTATATTGTCTAAAGATATGGTATTTTGTATAAAAATAGTGAAAAATCTAATATATATATATATTACTGTATGTTTTAATAGTGAAAGTTCTTTTCCTCGAAGTCTAACAGCCATAAAGTTACTAAAAAAGTCACCCAACATGAATTTGCTTGTGTTGGTTTAAAACGTAAACATAGTTTGATTATATAGTTTACAGTAATCCAAATTCATTATATAATTTAATCGCTGGATAATCTACAGATTTATTTTGAATAATTCTTAATATATAATTTTGAGTTGTATACAAAGATCTAATATGATTAATAAATACCCGTCCCCCCACTTTGTTATACTATATGCAATTTTACTGACATGAATTGATTTATGAAATATCTAAAATAATATATTGTAGCAATATAGATCTTATTCTGTAAAAGATAAAATTCAGTTTTTATCTTTTGCTGAATAAGATATATTTGCTACAATAAATTATTTTAGATATTTATAAATTAATTAAATTTATTGTAGTACATCTTATTTTGCAAAAGATAAAATTAAGTTGTCTTCGTTTCATTTTCAGAATGTTAATGTATTTATTCTATTGAAGAGACGAATCTAATGCAATTCCTGAATATAAAATAACATGTAAGTTCTTTCAATTCTATTTTTAAAGTTGTAAAAAATCTATATTTTCAAATTCTGTATATAATAATTTTTATAATAAAAAAACATATACTTTATTTTATTATAATGCTCAACTCTCCTAGAACTGAAGAGATGTTATTTATATCCACATAAAAGGCCTTTCAAACTTCCTATGGTGTTTCTTAAATTCCTTGGGTTTCAAGAGAAAATGAATTGTTAGGTTTAAATAGACTTAAATGGGGTGGTGTAAAACCCCTTCATAACAAATGATAACGAAAAAAATCTTACTCATCAGGATTGAGTAATGTTAAGTGAAAAGAGTTTGAGGAAATTTTTATTTTTATCTTTTAATTAAGAATAGCTAAATATTCAGTTTCTGACCAATATTAAGTGTTTAGATAATTTGAATATTGGATGGCTTCCTAAAAATATATATAAGGCTGATTAGAACCTGAAACAATTTCAGAATTACTCACGCTACATTTGAACCCTCTAAATTTTCACTTATATGGACTTTAAAATGATAGGAAATGAACCCTGTCAAGTAAATCAGAACTAAACCATACCTAAAATTTTATGATAATTATATCTAGAATGAATTAGATTTCACTCTTGTCTAGAACCGTGTAATATATGATACCCCTATATCCTGCTCATTTCGCATTGTCTTAGCAATCTAATAATTACAGGAGGGTCTAAAATGTAACAACTGTGTTTAGTTATTAGTCAATAAAACAAGGATTTATATATAGTAAAATATACTCAAAACTTCCATTCTATCACACATTTTAAAAATATATTAATAAGGACAGCTGAAAATTTAATTAAAAAGAATAAACATACTAAAATTATATTGGGTTTAAAATTTACAAATGCGCTAGAAATAATACAATTATCTCTAGCCTAACAAATGATAGATAATGAACATTAATGTATTTATTTAATGTGAATGTTGTAAAAGATGTGCATGTAGAAATTTGACATTTGTAGACCAAATTTATCGTATTATATATCATTATCGTCATCAACAACAACCATTATCAATCCACTGCAGGATGAAGGTGTCTCCAAATTCAATCCATCTTCTCCGATCTTTAGCTTCTCTTTTCCACATAACCCTGCACACTTTTTTATTTCATCCATCCATCTCACATGTGGTCTCTTTCTGGGTCTTTTAAATTGATATTTGTAGCTGTCTGGGGAAGATGAAATAATCTTTATAGGATACAAAGAAAAGATTCTTTTAAGGCCTTATATCTATAAAAATATATGTCTGGGTTTAAATCAACATACCATCTTAGGTTAGAAATAAAAGAGGATCTCCTTATATTTCTATGAAAACCCAAGGCAAAAATAAAACGATTGTGATTACTAGAGCAAATAATTTCTCTTAAAGGCTGCCAATAGTAATTGATGATTACTTAACAACACTACTAACATATTACTCTAGTCATTATGAGAAAATATCACCATTCAATTTTTTGTTTGTGTCATATATATACATGTGTAATCTTGTAACTAAATATTAATAAATACAGTAACATGAATATATATAAAGGTTAAGTTTAAAAACTTTTATCCATCTAGGAGTTGGTGCTTTCAACTATCTTTGTAGCCTTTGACAACTAATATATTCTTTTTTAAGTTATCTTCAAACATGCTTTCAAAGTCTAGCCTTCCCACAATTCTTTAACATTTGCTGCCTGTCTATTTATTAAGTCATGCTTACATTTATATATTAACATAGCTTTCTTTATTTTTTTTATCATGATTTCTTTCAATTGGTAATATTTTCACATTATTATAGTCAAAATTAAAACCATATATACATGACTTATAATGATCATAAGAAAATGATGGTGAAACATCATTTTCATTACAATTTTGTTTAGTTTTTTGAACTCTTTTTAATAGCTGCAAGTGTTCTTTAATTCTTTTCTCCAATGGACAGTTTGATTCCCTATATATTCACTACCACATTTACATCTCCATTTATATATGATGCAATTTTGATTAAATAAAATAAATAATTCAAAAGCTAAAAACCTCATTCTTAAATCAAAATAAATGGAGATGTAAATGTGGTAGTGTATATATAGGGGAATCAAGATTACTTGGAGAAAAAAATTAAAGAACACTTGTAGTTATTAAAAAGAGTTCAAAAAATCAAACAAAATTGTAATGGTTTTTTTTATGATCGTAATAGATTATGTATATAGGGTTTTAATTTTCATTATAATAACATGAAAATATTACAAATTGAGAGAAACAATAATAAAAAGAAAATAAAGGAAACTATGTTAATATATAAATGTAAGCATGACTTAATAAATAGATAGGAAGCAAATGTAAAAATCAATGAATTGTGAGAAGGTTAGACTTTGAAAGTGTGTTTGAAGATATCTCAAAAAAAGAATTTGTGTTAGTTGACAAAGACTACAAAGTAGTTGAAAATGCTCCTAGGTGAATAAAATTTTTTAAAGTTGTACTCTATAGATATTTATGTTACTGCATTTATTAATATTTAATTACAAGATTATGTATATAACTTTGAAGGAATACAGACATCGAATAAGAGTATTATATATATTATTTGCACTAAAATATGTACGACAATAAGGAGAGAATTCTTCACATATCATTGGAACTAATTGTTGATGTTATTATTTTGTAATGTGAATTTGTACATTATTCATGTAATGTTTGCTGCATGGAGCATGTATTTAAAATACTAGCACAACTTATGATTTGATTTCGTTGCATATGATGCTAGTTTTACAATTAGCACTATTAGTAAGTAAAGAATACTTCTTCACTATATATAAAGCCAGAGTTTCAACAGCAGTTTTTGTATGAAACCATTTTCCAAATTATAATTGAAAATTTAAATTGAATACTAAAATTATCTGTTCGAATTTTGTTGTGATAAACAAAAAATAAAATATAAATAATAAATGTCAAGTAACTGATAATAAATAAATATTAAATAACTGAAAAAAACAACACACAGAAAGATTCTTATACATATATGTATTAATAGAAGCACATCATAAAATAAAAGATATATATGCAAATGCAGAAGAACAGCCACAATAATGTTTCCACATGAGTGCTAAAAATATTGATATATTGTGACTATATGTTATTATAAATCCTTGTATAAATCTAAAACATGTATATAAGAAAGACTCTAAATATAAGATATGTATAAATTGGGCCAAACAGAAACTAAAGCATTATTAAAATTGCAGGAATGTTAATAATATTAGAGTAAAAAAAATGAGTATAGAGAAAAAAACATAACCATAATTAATAATATTAAAAAGGAGATGAAGCCATGATTTGTAGTAGATGATAAAAAGAAAAGGAATTGATTTTGTTGCTAAAAATTATATATATATGTTAAAATATCTACTGAAAATCGTGTAAGATAATACATCTTAGAATTTGTGGAGACTAGTGCAAAAACCAATATTATTTAAAACACTTAATTGGAAACTGAGAACCTTGCTCCGCTTTTACTTTATGTAAATATTTTTCTGGTGATTTAAATTAAATTAACATTTTATTAATACAAATTAATTAGTATTTCTTTCCTTTTTTATTTCCGAAAATAGCCCTCTAACTTTAACACATCACACACATTGTTATTTTTAAATCCTGGTTTATTATATTAACCATTGTTTTCTTTTTTTTAAATATTCTTAGGTATATTGCATTTTAAACTGCCTCATATTTTGGCCATCTTTTATGGTCATTTTCAATAATTACTCCTATAAAAGTATACAATATGTGATATAATATGTTTACAATAATAATTTATAAATAAAAAAATCAACATAATAAGAATTCTTTAATATAATACATATTTTTATCATTTTTTATATTTATGTTCCCACTTTTATATGTATGTAAAATAGATATTTTTGAAAAGTTACTTGATAGTTTATAAAACAAAATATTCAGAGAAGTTTACAATGTAAAAAACCCAACAAACTTGCAATAAGAAAATGTCTATATAGATATATTGGACCATAAATAAAGGTAGGATTCCACCTTTATTGTTAAAAGGAGGTTGTCATGACAACAGTTTGAGAGTGCTGATTGTTATTGATATTGGGATTGTCTAAGTGTTGACTGGTTTTTAATGATTACTTACAAACCCATTTAACCTTGAGAATTATTATATTTATTATTTAAGTAATACTTTGGGTGCAATTTGAAAATTATAATTTTCAGCTTGTAATGTTATAATTGACTATTTATTAGTATACATTCAAAACCGATCATATTTATCTGTTTAAGGAGATTTACTTAAACTTCTTTGTATCAATAATTTCAATCTCTGAGGTTAACTTGCAATCATTAGTGTTTATATAAATATATTCAACTATAAATAAAGGTGTAATTCCACCTTATTGGGACTGTCTAAGTGTTGACAG